>JAXGGA010002857.1:0-113391 GCA_038373865.1 Uloborus plumipes
TAAAGACCAGAAAAGTGATCAATGTCATAAAAAAAGTAAATTTTTAATGATGAGATGGAAGGCAGGATGAAAAGAAAAGATGTGTGTCATTTGGAGTTTTTTAGTCTCAAAAATATTGACATTTTAAATTTCAAGACATTAAAAACATCCAAATGAAATATCTCTAAAATTCCGATTGCTCTTTTTTCTACCACTTTCGGCAGTGCTAAATTTCAATTTAAAACATCATACAATGAGCGATGCTGACTAAACTATTATTTCCTGAAGAAGCTGAAAGTTTTTAAAATGTCTTTCGCAGTCTGTTTCTACGTTTTCAAATATTCTTTTAACCCTTAGTTTGGCAATATATCCTACAGGATACATCACTTTCTACATTTTTCAATTAGAATTAGGCGCCCTCTAGAGGGTTGGCTTTTAACCTATAGCATTATTCGAACCTTCTTTTTCAACATCTGGCTTACTGTGGCGTACAAAGCAACGCGTTCAGTATTAAGTTTATAAGTGTTACAGTGTGCTTTACTAAAACAACATGGCGTCACGTCGATTACAGGTATGTTCTCTTTTTTTTTTATGATTTGCTTATTATTTTTATTGTTTATAAAATCTACAATAGTGACAAAATAAGTTGATATTGTGATTGAGTGAGCCACGTTTTATGTATTCTTATTTGCTACTTTGGCAGTGCATCCTACAGGATACACAATTTATAAAACCGATTTCCTTTTCATTCTTTCCCATGAAATTTTTTTAACTATATAATATTTATGCATTTTACCTCAAAAAAACTAAAATAAAAAAATTTTGTCAAAATTTTAAATTTTTGATATGTGCCAAACTAAGGGTTAATTAGTTTAAAACGATTAAAATTATTAACTTGGATTCAGTTAAATTATTATTGTAAATTTGAAATTATTAAAATCATGTTAGTTTAGCTGTTTAGATTAAACTTAATTTTTATAGCAGCACAATATGTATAGGGGGAAATGTCTGCATAAATTTTCAAAATATATGTAACTATAACCTGTCTAAAACAATATTTTTCATGGTCCCAACACTATCGTTATAGACAGGTTTTACTGTACACATTAATTTAGGAGGTTTTTTTTTTTTGCAGTTTCATATCCATAGATACAATAACACCATTAAATTACAAGTAAGACAATTTTACCATAAAAACTATGATTCAACCTGGAATGGCTGTACGTCTGGCTTAACTCTTTTTTATTATTATCACTAGCTGCCAGGGCAGCTAGATTAGCTTCCTGCGGCATGTTGATGCATAAGGTCCCCCTTCTCTAACTTTCACCTCATTCTGAAGTTATATTTATTTGATATAATTTAATGTTCATTCGATTTCAAGACATACCACCCACGGCGTTGCACGGGCACTTCGTGCCCTGAAAATAGTGAGGAAAATTTCAAGAAACTACTCCCCTCCAAGGCGGCTCGCTAACAGGCGCTTCACGCCTTTACTTTTTTCCTTTTTTCAAAAAATCATTCGAATTATTGAGATGCTTCGCGCCTTCAAGATGGTGAGGAAAGTTTCAGTAAGTTCAGCTCGCTCAAAGGAAAAAAGCAGACATAGATACTCATTTTTTAATATAAGTAGATGGCTTTTCAACAAATGAATGTTCCAAAATATTACAAGTACCTAGCGATAAAAATACTATGTAAGTGGCCTGCTTATGAGTTTCGTGTTTGATTTAGTTAAGCCTTTATTCAAAATTCTCATTATCATTGTTATCACTGTTTCATAGCAACCGCGTTTCAACAATGGATTTCATATTTAATCATTTATTAGGCTTTATCGCTTTAAATTTGACTACTTATTAATTGATATCTTCGCTAATTAAAATCGTATAATTATATAAATTGAAACTAATAAAGCCTGTAAAATTTCCTATCTATCGGTACCTGGTTCGACTTTCAGTTCATTGGCGTTCAGGAGAAAGAAGCGTGACATAGATAGAAAGAAAGATACTCAGTTTTTAATATAAGTAGATTATTATTACTTGTTCATTTCTTCAGATTAAAATCAAAATCTGTACAGAGTGCTGGACAGCTGAACACATTAGCCTAATTAAAATAATTACAATTGGCTCCCACACAAAAATGTTCGCATGGAATTAATAGCGGCCCCTTCAAAACCAACGATTTAATTTTTTCATCGGGGTCTCAAAATTAAAATTTTAAAAGTACGTACACTTTTAAAGGGGCAAATTTAAAATTTGATTTTTTTTTTTTTTTTTTTTTTGAGCAATATTATTAATTTTTCCCGTTAATTGCTTATGAATAATGCATTTCCTTCGGTGAAAGATCACCGAAAAATGATTAATGACCTGGTTAAATATTTGTTCAATGGGAAATTATTTTGGAAAAATAGCACTTAGGAAGGGCTACATGTAGCAAACCTAAACGAGCATGCATACTGCATAGACAAGTTTCCCGCGTAGATAAAAATAATTAATTAAAGTGTTAGACACGCACCTATTGTTGATGTTAAACTTGTTTGTACTTTAAAATATGCAGGATAGACGGACTATAGTAAACGAATACCTAAGTTTTTTCATTTTCAGAAAATCACAACATCGTTAAAAACTGCAGAATCTGGCACATGAACAGTGAAGATATTCAATTGATATATTCTTTTTTTTTTTTTTTTAAACTTCTACGGTTCTGCTTCAGGTTTTGGAGGCGGGCTAAAACAAAAAGTGATACAACAACCTATTCAATGACTGCGACTCACCAGTGGGTCAAACACAAACCTCCTCCGCAGTCCAACGCAGTAAAAAATGAATGTTGTTTTTACAGTATAATACAGCTAATTTTACAGTAGTTTTACAGTAATAAACTGTAAAACTGCTAATTTTACAGCAGTAAACTGTAAAATTGCTAGTTTACAATAATAAACTGTAAAATTGCTGGTTTGGGGTCAAAATGTCGCGGTCGAAATGTCGCGGGCCAAAATGTCGCGGCCAAAATGTCGCCGAGCCAAAATGTCGCGGGCTAAAATGTCGCGGGTAAAAATGTCGCCGGTCCAAAATGTCGCCGAGCCAAAATGTCGCGGGCTAAAATGTCGCGGGCCAAAATGTCGCCGGTCCAAAATGACGCCGAGCCAAAATGTCGCGGGCTAAAATGTCGCGGGCAAAAATGTCGCCGGTCCAAAATGTCGCCGAGCCAAAATGTCGCGGGCCAAAATGTCGCGGGACAAAATGTCGCCGGTCCAAAATGTCGCCGAGCCAAAATGTCGCGGGCTAAAATGTCGCGGGCCAAAATGTCGCCGGTCCAAAATGTCGCCTGCCCAAAATGTCGCGGACCAAAATGTCGTGTGGTCAAAATGTCGCCGGTCAAAAATGTCGCCGGGTCAGAATGTCGCCGGTCAAAAATGTCGCCGGGCCAAAATGTCGCCGGTCGAAAATGTCGCCGGGCCAAAATGTCGCCGATCAAAAATGTCGCCGGTCCAAAATGTCGCCGGTCCAGAATGTCGCCGGTCAAAAATGTCGCCGGTCCAGAATGTCACCGGTCAAAAATGTCGCCGGTCCAAAATATATCCGTTCCAAAATGACGCAAGTGTATAGTACAGATTGAATGTTTCCAGTAATTCACAAATTCAATGCAGCTTAATTATGTAGCTCAATTTTACTAATAAGCTTGTCACGATATGATAAATACACCTGTTTAGTAACTTTTTTTAAACGTAGCAGCTTAGAAAATTAGCTTAAGTTATTAACAAAAATGTAACTAAATTGATTTCTTCTAAAGCTTAAATTATTTCAGTACCAAAATAATGCCATAGTTTTTTCAGGGCTGTACTTAGGGCCCAGGAACGCTAAATTTCTTCCTTTTTTAATACGCTTTTACTAGTTTCACAAGTAGGTTTTTTTGTTTGTTCGTTTGTATGTATGTAACTCTAAGTCAAAAATAAAATTCACGTTCTTTACAAACGTATAAAAGTAATATGTTTAATACCATTATTATTACTAAAATCTAAACTATATTGCATGTTGATGTATAATAAGTGCATTTGACATTAGATCTGAGTTGGGCATCGATCGTCCACAAAATGCATATTATAAGTGCATGTAAACTTAGCGGATATTCAACAGTTTTCAAAATCTTCTTTTGAATTTGATTTACTCTAAAAGCGTATTTTTTAGTTTTTTTAAACTATATTTAGGATTATTTCTTTTTTTTTTCACACAAAGAAATTAAACAAATAAATTTGCTGTAAAGGCATTGTTTTTTGCAAAAACGGAATACCGTTTAATCACCGCGTAGCCGGCAATTTTCTTATAGAACATTTTCTTTAAGAGTTGTTTGGGGACGTTTGAAATCAAATTAGTTCATGGAATTACTGCTTTCTTTGTAACAACTGAGTGGTGGAAGGGAAGGTGAAATGTCAAGAGAAAAAATGGTATTATATTCAACTCCACATTTAAATACTGATTGTAACGAAGGTACAGAACCATGTCTGAGCTGATTAACGCCAGAAATGCAGAAATGAATAAGCATCTCTCCCTTTAAGACCATTCTACAAACAAAATTTTGTCTGAATACTTGCATTACTTCTTGATATACATCACTCACAAATAATGAAAAATAAAAAGTTCAATTGCTCTGCTTCCTCGCTGATGTGGCGTACCTTCTGAAGGCTTCCTATGGGCCAATTTTTATTTTATTTCATCTAAACCTTCTTCAGACATTAATCACGCTATGCTGAAAACGTTCCATTACATTCTTGCATGTAAAAACTTGGAAGAACTGGCGGCAAAAACCAATCAGCACTGAATCACATATTGGTTGGTACATGTATGTACCAAATTTCATCCTAATTCACGCACTAAGTTTTGTGGTAGAGTCGCCCCCAAAAAATGGGTCACGCAGATACACACTTACACATTTTCCCTTAAAAAATAAACGATAAAATAGAATTCCTCACACGTCAGAAAGTGTAAATTCTTCCAAATTGACAATTTTTCACTGATCCAATACTTTCTTTTACACATTTTATGAAGAAGAAAATAAAAAGACCTCTATTATTTAAATAATATAGACTTGCTTTCGATCATGTAAGAAATTTTAACAGAAACCAAGTTTCAAACATTGTATATCTGTCTTATTCATTTCACTGTTCTTCAACTTCTTTTTTAACACACAAATTTTCCTTTCGATATCAATTAAACTTGGCGTGGGCTGCTAATCTATTCGTTTTTACGTTGGTAGATAGCGAGTTACGGTGAAATAGGCTATTAACGTACGCTTGTTTGAAAACTATTTGTTTCTTGGAAAGCGCTCGAAACAGTTACAAGCCGAAAGGGTAAATTTTTTTTAGTATTTTTAAAAATTTTAGTCCATACTATCGTTAACGCACACGTTCATCAACAGCAATTAGCAATTTTTTGCTAATTCGGTGTAAAAAAGCCTTTTCATATATTTTAATTTTTGATACTAACTGTATCAATATCGGACCTTCTACATTTTGGCCCGCGACATTTTTGACCGGCGACATTTTGGACCGGCGACATTTTTGACCTGCGACATTTTGGACCGGCGACATTTTAGACCGGCGACATTTTTTATCGGCGACATTTTTGACCGGCGACATTTTGGCCCGGCGACATTTTTGACCGGCGACATTTTAGCCCGCGACATTTTGGCTCGGCGACATTTTGGCCCGCGACATTTTAGCCCGCGACATTTTGGCTCGGCGACATTTTGGACCGGCGACATTTTTGCCCGCGACATTTTAGCCCGCGACATTTTGGCTCGGCGACATTTTGGACCGGCGACATTTTTGCCCGCGACATTTTAGCCCGCGACATTTTGGCTCGGCGACATTTTGGACCGGCGACATTTTGGCCCGCGACATTTTAGCCCGCGACATTTTGGCTCGGCGACATTTTGGACCGGCGACATTTTTACCCGCGACATTTTAGCCCGCGACATTTTGGCTCGGCGACATTTTGGGCGTATACCAAAATTGCTAGTTGCACAGTTTATTACTGTGCCTTTTGCAGTTTTAAACTGGAACCTCTGCTGCAAGCATTGCACTGTTGTTTTTACAATATAACATATACTTTTATGGTAATAAACTGTAGCATTGTTAATTTTACAGTAATAAACTATAAAATAGCTAGTTTTACAGTATATTACAGAGCTTTTACAGTTTTAAACTGAAACCTCTGCTTTCAGTATTATACTGCAGAAACAACAACTTTTTTTTTGCAGTGTAGTGTAAAAAATTTAGAGACTAAATAGATGGCGCATAGATTTGCACAGTTAGCTTTTGCTATATCGCTACCAGCTAGTATTTCTTCTTCTCTCAATATTCTTAATTTAAATTTTATTGGCTACTTTAGAATCAGCTTTGAAATAAAGATGTTAGGATTAGCTGCTTGTGTATGTGTGTTGGCAATTTAGAAATCATACACTTACTTCATTTCATACTTTTTAGTGCTAACTAAACGTATTGAAAGTCTTTAGATTTTAAAAATGTGTTAACAAATATTTTATTGGAATTGTATAGAATGAAAAAAAAAAATTAAGTATATTTTTGAAGAAAAATTACTAACTGTTCATTCACGTGTTACTCTGAACTAATTAGTTCTAATTGCTGTATTTCTGTTATCATTTTAATTACAGTCTTGTCACAGTCACAGATATTTTTCAAGGAAGGTATCAAGGATTGAAAGTCAAAAATTCTCATATCATATCCCCAATGAGTCACCAAACATATTATTTCGATTTCATCTAATGTCAGGAACAAAAATGTTACAAAATAAAATATTAAGTTAATAAATTAGCATTAATTAATAAAATAAATTACCAACAACAAATATTGAATTAAATTATCAGAAAAGGCAAGAATTTATGAATTGACTTTTTTCATAATTCAAAAATTTAAAAAGAAAATGCAAATAATTTCTGGTAGACTGAAAAACTTCTTTCACTTCCAGAATATTTTGTTTTACATCTTCATGTGCGTTTCCCACGAAAGACAACAATGTGAGTTTTTGTCTTTTATAGTTTTGACCATTCATTACTTCAATATTTTTTGAACCCATATTTTTTCAGCTAAAATCAAAATGGATTTAAGCTACATCGAAAGAATATGTGTGTTACATCATCATGTAGAATCATGAACGACAAGTAATGAAGGAATTTTTGACTTTGCTGTCAATACTTACATAAATAAACAATTTTTGAAATCGAGTGAAATACGGGGAAGGGGTCCTGACCCCCTCGGCACCCCCTTGTGTGCGCCACTGATTGTGTTGGTTACAAAAATAGAAGCACAATGTTACTATATTTTGGTGCAACATTCACTAATAAGCACCAAAATTAATATATGTTGCACCAAAATAAGGTAAAATCAAAAAACCATGCTTTATAACCAACAAATTGGCATCATTGTTTAGGGAAACTTCTCACAAATTTTTTTACTGTTTGATTGCAATCTTGCCACAATAAATAGATGTTTTATAGTGTGCAATTTTCTTAATAAATAAATAGATAAATAAAATTATCTTACCATTCGGACAGTTGGAATCATTCGTCGACGAGTCTAAATCTTCATGTCCGCTTACTTGTTCTCTGACGAACAACTCGTCAACGTTCTCAGAGTCCGTCACGTTGATGTCGCTGTCACTCTCACATTGCAAAATGTCTTTGATCATGAACGTTGCCGCTTTTTTGGCAACACCCTCTTTGCCATCACCGCCTGCGTATCCTGAAGACATTTGGAAGAAGAACACAATTCCAACTTGGGTAAACGATCCCTTTTGCCAGATGGAAATTTATCTCATCATCTCTCTCACCTTCATTTATTCTTCAAAGCACTCGAAACTACTGTGCTTTTTAAACTCACCACGATTTAATAATTTTTTTAAGTAACAATTCGTGTTAAAGAATTTTAGTAGATGTACTTAGTATCTATCATCGCTTAATTCGAAAGATATTTTTGTCATTTACGATATTTATCGTGATGTGACGTGATCTTCGAAGTAGCTTATTGGGATCACAGAGGAAATAAGGAGCTAAACGATTTTCATTGGTAACACAACAACAATGCTCGCATAAGATTTCAAATTAAATTTTGGCGATAATTATTTTCTGCAGGGATGAGTTTAATCTTATACTCCATTAATTTTGATGTATTCTGTAAAAAAATAATAATGCCATAAGATGCTACGGGTATTCCACACATCTGTAAACATTTTATATTATAGAAACAGTATAGGTTTGCAAATTATTAAAATCAGTCTCTTTAAATCCTGAGTTTCGAACATTTTCTTATCTTATGCATACATTGATTTTAATAATCTTATTTATTATTATTATTTAAAAAAAAATATGCTAATATTTTACACATTCCAGTATAATACAATTCGTTATCATTGTCAAAATTTTCCAAAAACAGGAGAATTTTATTAAGCAGTTTTTTTCCCTAACTTCAAGACGGTTTACTCATTTCTTACCAAACAATCATTAGATCGACAAAACAATTCTAAATCAACATGTATTGTTCACGTTGTGTTTTTGTTTCTAATAAAATATTAACTGGATATACTTTAACCAAAAATTTTACACAAATTGTTATTACAGAGCACAAACTAGTATTCCAGAACATTATGCATCAATGTTGCAACATTTCACGTGATTACCAAACAAAAATATTAGTGCCATGATGTCACTAATATAACAATCACTTCTTCGAGACGGCAGATTAATTTAAGATGGCCTGCAGCACAAGGATTATTGTCTATTACAGACATGTGAAGGTGAAATATATAAAATAGTCGGACACAATTTTTTCATGTTAATGTGAGATGCTTATCACATCCACTAACTAAAAACAAATAATTAATATCGCTGACTTCTGTCTGTCACATGGACGAACTTGATTTAAATAATTAGTAACATCGCCGTCTTCTATCTCTGTCACATGGACAAGTTTGACTCAAATAATTAGTAATGTCGTCGTCTTCTATCACTGTCACATGGATGAACTTGACTCAAATAGTTAATAATAACACTGTCTTCTGTCTTCGTGAGTCTTTGTAAATAATTAGTAATATTGCAGTCTCTTTTTAATTAGCGGCCTTGAATAGGCACCATATTAAAAATGAAACACTGAGAATGAAAATCAGTTCACAATCCGAGGCACAACATATTTCGTCCAGCAAACACGTGCTGCTCACCATCTTTCTCGAAAAAAAGCCAAATTGCCGCCTTTATCTCATCTCAGGTCCAGCCCTGAAGTCTCTCTCGTCAGCTCAATAATCAACATCTAATATAAACTTTTATGATCAATAATATTGCAGTCTTCTTTTAAATGGCAGTAGTGTGCCTTGAACACCAAATCAAAAATGAAACATTACCTATAGCTGAAAATCAATTCACAATCCGAGCAAACACGTGCTGTAGAGCTAACCAACTTAATATCGAAGGAAGCCAAATTGCCGCCTTTAACTCATCTCAGGTCAAGCCCTGAAGTCGCCAGGTCAATCATCATCATCTCCAGCATGGTGTGAAAGGTCATCCTTCCCCAGTTTCGACCTTCTCACCGTCTCCCTGTCCAGAATTGATAACGAGAGAGGGTACACACGCCCCACTCCTTCCCCTCTCCCTGCGGTTGCATCAGCTAATCCCCGGGTTCTCTTTTTTTCTCTCCCTCTCTCTCTCTATTTCGGAGCACATTTTTCCCCCTCTGGGGGAGGGGTCTCGGGGTGTGTTCGAATGCGGTTCATTGGTCGCGGAGAACTTAATGAGGATGGAATCTGATAGGCTGTTGCACCTACTCTGAGAGGTGCAAGTGGGGAGGCTGAGGAAAGATTCCATCCGCTGTGGTATTGTTTTCCTCTCTTCGAATTGCCGGGAGCAGTTCTTGAAGAACTGTTGCTCCGTGCAGTTTTCTCGGAGTTTAGGGATTTTATGATTTTGAAAGTACTCCCCATGTATGAGACAAAACTTCTTAAAATTTTACCGAAAAAATAAAAAAAAATCAAACTTAAACTAACTAATCAACACTATAATAAATTAAGGTTAATCAGCGTCTTTTCCCCACAGCAAGTTTACCGATTTTATAGCTTTGAAATTACTCCCCGTGTTTGAGGCAAACATTTTGTCAAAATAAATAAATAAATAAATAAATAAACTCGGTAATCACTAATTTATTAAATTTCGGTTTGTCAATGTTTTATCCCACAAAAATAGCAGATTTCTTAATTTAAGTTAAATAAAAATTGGATAATGGCAAAAATTGCAAGATTGTGCTTGAAAAGTGAATCAGTGTTTATCAACGTTTTATCTCGCAAAAATTACAGAGTGCAGCAATCTGTAATTTTTGTGCGTTTTGCGTAGATAAACATTACTTTTCAAGTAGGGATGCACCGTAAGCAAATTGGCCGATTACCGATTAATCGGCAGTCGATAATCGGCCGATTAATCGGTCAAGCCGATTAATGATTAAATGAGTATTTTCAAAACTACCAATTTCACCGTTACTGGTTTTTTTTTTTTTTTTTGCAATTCCCAACTTTTGAAATAGTTGCTAATTCTTTTCTTCCATTTTTCTAGTTTTCCCGAAATAATTTCAAAATATTATCAAATTTCTCTGAACTAATTTTCATATTATTGTCAATAATATTACATTAACACATTGTTAATTATGTAAACTAGACATGAAACTTCAAAAAAAAGGAGGGGGAGTCTATGGGGTGAACGCTCCAATTTTGAAGTTCTTGTGGTTTAATTTTTTCAATTATTAGCAGCAATGCAATTCAAGACTTTTATTCTTTGTGAAAATTAAAGATTATCTAAAAACACTATGCTAAGGAGAAAAGTATCGACGCATAAAAAATATTGATACATTATGTATGTATTTTTATTCAAAATAGAAGAATTAATGTATTAAAAACTTTACATCAATTGTGAGGATTAATATTACTGTTAATAAAATTATTCATCACAGTTTCTCAGTAAAGGTTTACTTATAAAAATATTTTTCCGCCGATTAATCGGGCGGAATTTGCCGATTATTAATGATCGGCAAAGTGACCGATTATGGCCGATTAATCGGTACTACCGATTAATCGGTGTATCCCTATTTTCAAGCACAATTTTCTCAATCACCAATTTGTTATTTAAACGAGAATTTTATTGAGAAAAAAAATCTTACTTCCCCAGCATCGATTTTCTAACAGCAGGTGAATCTCTATCTCAATTTGATATGGCTGCCAATAATTTCAAATGCACATTTTAAGCATTTAAAACTGATTTCTACAATCAAATTATCTCTTTAGTTTATAAAAGAAAGCTACTAATTAATATATAAATGATACCATATTTATTCTCTCAAAATATTTCAGCATAGAGCATTTTTGATGTAATCGATATTTTCCAATGTTTTTATTTCCAATGTCAACCGCATTCCACTGTAGCACACGTAGAGACGAGATACTATTCAGCCTGGGGCCCATTGCCAAAATTGTAGATCATTTAGCCGACAGAGCGTTGCCCGGGGTGCACCACGTGGAGGTAGATCTACGATGCCCCCATATTTTCCAATGTTCAAACACACAAACGAAGAAGAAACAATTTGTAGACCTAAGTTACTACAGACGTTCCCCGAACGTAAAATTTTGAATCTGGATAGGTAAAAAATTAACGAACAAACAGATGAATTAAAACAATCTTTATATAACACAAAAGGAGTTGGTTCTACTCTTCTATGTATGAAAACTACTTTACTTTTTTTACCAAATGGAAATTAAATAAATTATTAGAAATGTTAATTAAAAAGAAAAAAGATGCATCTGGGGACTAACCACATTACATCAAAAATAAATAAATCGTTTCCAACTTCTCTTTGGGTGAACCAGAAATCGTTTCGAATCAATTAAATGTTAGAATAAAGTTCTTGCCCTTTTCTGTGTTAATTCTACGGAGAAGAACATTTCGATTTGTAATCGTTTGCCACCACCAAAAAACTACTAATTTACATAATCGAATGAAAATATAAAAAAAAAATTCTTAACAATATTTATACTAACAATAAAATTATTTGCGCTTTAAAATCCTTAAAATTTTCCTTGAAACAAAAAATTAAAAATCTATAATGAGTATCTCTGTAATTTTCTCGATATTGTAGCGGCAAAAAAAAGGTGTCACTGTATTTTTAGATTAAAAAATACTTCAATTTCTCTGGCACCCACAAATAGAAAAACACGTCACTTGTTCAAAAATACCTTTCAATTAATCAATTTTGAATTGAAAAAATAATAATAAATAAAACTTTCTTGCAGAATTTCCCAGTTAAAGTTTCTTTCCAATAAGGTTCAACCCCTCTCCGTACAAGATATACTTCCGGTTTCCCTGCGGACTCTAATGTTTATTTGAATTCTTCAAAATTAAATGAAAAATTGTTCAAATCAAAAAATAAATCATGTTGACAAGGAGTCCAGGACAAGATCTTCTGAACTTTTCTTTGAATCGAATATCTTTTTCTGAAGTTATTTGGGAGGAAAAGGCTGATCAACAGAAAGAAAGACACACAGAACACAGACACCCATTTCAAAACATTACTCTCAATTTTTTAAATTTTTCTGTTGAATAGCATAACTTGCTATTTATATTTATGAGTTCTTATTTAATTATTTTTTTAATGATACATAAATCTATCTTTAATCTTTCTTTCTTTCCTTATTTTTTTTAGATATTTTTTATTATTTTTATTTTTATTTATTTACTTATTTTGCTTTTACAAAACATTAGACAAAAAATCATCACTATTTCCTCTACAAATGGTCCGTAGGTTTTGTTAGGGAATATTGAATTTAATCTTCGAAGTTAAACTTGTTTTGACCAAATAATGTCACATTTAATTCAATAAAATTGAGTCAATTCTTGATTCTTTTAAATCCTAACATTTGCTTCGTTATCGACACCTTACCTACTGAAAAAAAATAAATAAACAAGATAAGTACGTAAAAACATTCAATTTGTTTGGAGCAAATTTAAATTTCGCAATGAATTATAAATTTTTTTTTCTCACTTTTTTTCTGTTCTATTAGTTTCTATGTTTCTCAATGTTCAAATTTATATTATCGGTGAAAATTAATCATTAATAAGGTGCATAGGAAAAACTTTTTTTTTTAAATCGAATTTTCAATAGAGTGGAAAAATCGCCGAATGTTACAGTGGTTAGTATGTGTACAAAACGTTATTGATCGAAGTTAATATCTTCAGTCGTCTTTTTTATATCTTCAGTTCATCATGCAAAATTTGTTAATTTTATCGCTTTTTCAATATTTAAAAAAAAAAATAAGAAATTCGATTCTTTACATTAATTGTTTTAGGAAACAAATAGAAATAACAGTATTTTTAAAATTCTGGCGAAAATTAAGATTTTACATTTCAATATTCATTCACATAAAAAAGAAAATTGAAAATAATTTTGCAGTTTTAAATTTAAATTTGCTATACAACTGGCTTTCGTGTGTGAACGAACTATCATGGTGCTGCCATCTTTTGAAGAAACAACGTACTGATTCGTAGCTTCCGATCTCATGTTGATCTGGCTCAAGTCTTTTACGACAAAGCGATTTCCATAACGTCCAATTAAGACTTAATTTGCATACAGGAGCGCCCCGATAGGAAATCATAGTGACCTCCTAAATATTTTCTTTATTAGGGAAATTTTGATAATGATTCGATAAATTTGGAGACATAATTATGACAAGGATATTTTTTTCTTAATTGTTTTTTTATATGATACCTTTGCCTAATTTTAATTCTCATTCGGTCGGTGCTATGTATGTATGACATGTGAGCATGCTTGAATTTGACCAGTCGATAAAATTGGAATTTCTTTCGGCAAGTTGAGAAGTCTAACCCTCCCAAAAAATTTTAACGCAAGGCGAAATTTGCAAATAACTTAGGAGAGCTCAGTCAGTGGAGCCCCGTACTTATAATTTTGGGAAGGTGGAATTTCTCAATTTGCGAATTTAACTCCGAATTTATGCGAATGCTAAAATTCGAACATGCATACTACGTTTGATGAAAGGGAATATTCCGGCATTTCAAAACTGTAATGTTGCAATCATGTTTCCTAATTTGCCGAATCGTCAGAAAAAAATTGTAGAACTAAGAAAATTTTGAGAGGTCTCACTGACGTCTTGTGACCTCCCATTGGGACGCCCCATAACTCACACATTTTATCCACGAATATTTGTCGTCGAATAAAACGGAAATCAAGCAAGTCCTCTTCCAGGATTTGATTTGTTGAATTCAATAAAATTCAGAAATCGAGGTAATTCACCAATACATCAAAACCGAATACATAGCGATAGATGGCCAGAACTGGCTTCCTAGTGAAAAATAGTGGAGTAGAGAAATCTTAAGTGGAAAATCTTTAAAAATAAAGAAACTATAACAGAAATCGAGCTTAGAGGCGTGAAGATTACCGTCTCCCCTTCACGTTTCCATATAATTTTCATCCTGACACTAGAACATGCCCTTTGCCCCCCCCCCCTCCTTCCCCCATATTCCTCCCTATCCTATACCTACCCCAGTTCCCCCTCTCTATGTATTCTTCGGAAGCGAGAATACTGAATGGAAATAAGCGAGTATATTTGTGATCGTTTTTCTGCCTTTATGTTGCCACGGATTTGTCAGAAATTTGTCCTCAAACCAGTTGAGTTTAGCTGTTTGTTCCCAGCTGGTGGTCCCGCAAGAAGGAAAACTATTGCGAAGAGATTTCCAGGTGGAAGGAGAGATGGAGAACGAGAAGTTAAATACTAAGCTCAAGGTATTAAAATATTTTACCAGTATCCATGACACATAGAACGAAAAAAGTGCTCTACTTCTCCTTTTCCCCCCTCCAAAGGAAAAGTAATTCTTCGAATTCGAGTTCGAATTTTTTGAGAGAATTATTAGATTCATTTGTAAATTTTAGAAAGAACGTAAGGAAAATTCATAGATGTTTTATTTTAATTTTAATGTAATTTTGGACATTTTATTTATTTACTATCAGCGTTGCCCGGCTTTTCACGGTCTACCTTGAGAAAAAAAGTTTTGTCATGTGTGACGAATGTCTGAAAGTTCGGAGAAGATTAAAGTCAATATTTTGCCTCCCCGCAGTACGAAAAACTAATCAATCTATAAAAAAGTCTTATATCCCCCCATTCCAGGAAAAAACCTCAAAGAAAAATCAAGAATTTTATTTGTTCACGCTCAAAAAAAAAATGGCAACAGGTATTTATTCCCCTTTTTCTTATCAATCATTTCGTTTACGCTAATTAGTTTCTTTCACTCTCATACAGACGACTTTTTATACCCAATTTAGAATTCATGTTTTCAAACTTAAAAATGTCAGCATTTTTTTGCTGGTGAAGATATCAATTAGTAATTTTCAAAACCGTAGGAAAGAAATGAAGGACCAGGATGAAAAAAGATGAAAGTGACCAAAAAGCGATTTCGAGAAAAACGAAGAACAAAGTTTGATTTCTCGTAACTCCCCTTGTGTAGTTGACAGAGTTTTCATGCACATTTTGGTCGATTCTCATCTTTTTTTCCCCTTGTTGTTCTACCAGATGATAGTACTCCTTCATAGCCCCTAGATAGTGCTAATATCTCAAAATTGACGAAAAAGTGACTTTCATCTTTTTTCCATCTGCCCATTCAAATCTTCTTAAAAGATTTTTTCCTGATCTTTCCAATGAGACCAAAATCGAGAAGATCCGATAATTATTTCGGGAAGAAAGAGTTATTCTGCACCATTTTTGGGTCTTTAAATTGAAATTCGAACGTTCGGTATTCTTTCGACATTGGTGAAAATAAGGCATTTGCACTGAAAGTTGTCTTTTTTCTGAAGAAGGATTTCAACCGGAAAGAACACTTTACAGAAATATGTCAGAAAACAACCTGCATTTGTTAAGCACGATAATTTTCATTTCATTTCCAACTTCAGGGTTGAAAATAGTGGTGCGACTTCGATGTCTTCGAAACATCGATGTTTTTAACATCGACGTTTGTATAATACATATAAAACACATAGAGGTAGTACTTAGATGCAAACGTATTCAATAACTTTCGACATTTTAGAATCGACAGCCCTATTTGAGTTCGACGTTCGACGCCTCCAATAGGCACCCTTCGAAAACAGGATTTGTAAATTGCCCTCACACTGGTAAGAAGTCATAAGCAACAATGCTAATTACATCCTTCTGAAAATGTTGTTAGAGGTATCAAAAACTGATTTCCTTTCTCTTCCTGAACAGACGAACTTTCTGGCAACTCTATTTTTTAAACCCTTTTATTAGTTTCACATGTTTGTTTGTTTGTATGTATGTAACTTTGAATAAAAGATACATTCACGTTCTTTACAAATATAAAAGTAATATATTTAATCTCTTCAGACCTGGTGTCCGGTATAACGGACATAAGCTTCGAACAGCTGTAAATCATTTTTTAATTGATTAAATAACATGATTTTTTTGGTAATTGACTCTTGACATTCTGCTTATTATTATCTGTGCAAAAATTTCTCTTTTTGGGATGGACATCATTTTCAAATAAGGATTGGGAGATTGGGTTTGGCCTGCTTTTCCAACTATGGATTCTCGTCGCAAAGGCGACCTTTTTTCTGATTATTTAAAAAATATAAAATCGTTTCATTATCAATTCAAATGCATATATTATGTTTCATTATTGAAGAAGAACATTTTACGATAAAGTTCGCATAGTGTTTCATCTTTTTTTAAACTGAAATATGTATTTTAAGATGTATATCTGGAAAATTGGACAAATTATAACTGTTTAAATTTTTTACATATAAACTTGATATTTTGTTTTGAGACCCCTATATAGTCTACATAGGGCTCTATTTTGTTTGTAAGATACTCTTAGGCAGGGATTCAATTGAAACAGCACTGCAATCGCTTCGAATTGCAATCGCTACTGGAAGTGAATTACATTATCATTAACTTAACTTGGCATGACGTCACTACGGGTGGAGCCAATAAGAGCTCACAAGCACTCAGCGATCTCCTCTTATTCGCTAAGTAGGCTGTGACGTTTTATCTAGCTCGTTTTTCATAGGCAAACGTCACGATGTTTTTATCAAGAAACGTTCTAATGTAATTCATTTCCAGTAGCGATTGTAATTTGCGAAGGCCTGTTTCACTTGAATCCCTGCCTTAGCCATAGTACTAGGCTTACCAAAAGAAAACATTTTTGGTTGACTATTTCATAACTCCGACTGAAGGGGTTAATACTATATTATTAATATTTAAAGGCTAAACTATATTACATGTTGGTACATTATAAGTGTTTCAGTTTGTGTACGTACCTCTGAATAAAAGATAAAATTCACGCTCTTTGCAAACATAAAAGTAATACTCGTATATTTAATACTATTATTAACACTAAAGGCAAAACTCTGTTACATGTTGATGTATTATAAGTGCATGAAAACTTAGAGCGGGTATTCAATAGTTTTGAAAATCAGAGGAAAATCAGAGTATCATGCGTGAAATATTTTGATTAACTCTATAAGGTCACCGCTCCACATCAGCAGAAAACGCGATCCATTTTACGTTTCTGTTTTACGCTCGCGTTTTCCGCTGATGTAGTGTCAATGTGGAGCAGGGCCCTTAGGCCCTGCTCCACATTGGCGTAAAGCAGAAAAATAAAGCAGAAACGTAAAATGGATTAAATAGTGTTCCTATGGAATGTACCCGGATTTTCAGTTTCTGCCCTCGGTTTCGGTCGCGTTTTACGCTGATGTGGAGCAGGGCCCTAAAAGCGCATTTTTTAGTTTTTTAAAACTATATTTAAAAATTATTCCTCTAGTTAAATACCCTCTCGAGCACCCGCTCTGTCAAATTCCGTTTAAAAACAGGAAAGCGAATATCCAGTATTATATTTTGAAAGCGAAACAAAATTTTCTAATAGGCGGTGGTCTATCTCCTTTCATCCTTGACACAGAAACGGAACTCAAAACCAATTCAATTTCTGCGCGTCTGAAAGCACCACAGAAAATATATCCATGCATATTTTCTTTAAAGAATAAAAATTTTGAAAGCTTAAGCCCACAATTTTGCATCTTTTGCAAAAGGAGGCGAGGGAAAGAGCAGTGTTTGTGTAAAATAAATTTGAGCCTCTTTAGAATGGTAATAGGAAGCAAACGGATTCTGACAGAGAACCATTCTCACTGAGCAAGTTTCCCGGGCCCACCACCGATCGAATCAACCCCAACAGAATAGAAAAGAAAACACACGGCCACTCGAACAGCAAAAGGCCCGGGCATTCACGTGCAAAACACCTCTCGAAAAGCCAAAAGGAATAAATTGCGTATTTTTCCCGTCCTTTTAATCCCAAAACGTCACAAAGTCAATCTGGAAAGCGAGTGGCTTTGGGCCATTGAAGCCACCGTCCCAAGCGGAGGGTTCTAGAGACAGAAAAGAATAATAAAGAAGCCTCTCACACACGGGTACACGCTTGCTTGCCTCCTCAAGACTTTTTGGAAATTCGCCATATTGAATTTCCATAGTCACCGAAATGGAGGCTATGGCATAAAACGTTTCCAATAGCGGATGTTTCTGGGCATAAAAAGTTAAGTACTCTTGGAGGACCTCTAAGCGGATTTGGGGGCAAAGAATCGTGGCGGATGCTCGTTGACTTCATTGGATTTTGGACTACATAAGTGGCTCAGCCCCGTAATCCCTCGATGGATTGATTCTTCTTTTTCGGTCTTTTTTTCTTTCGATTCTGCTTTTGTTGGCGACTATAACTGCATTCAGCAGGCTTTTTGTGGTTGCCGGGTTTTCTGCGGATTGCGACGCCAAAGTCAAACAAACTTGATTTCTTCAACACAGGTACTAAAATACACCGTAAAAAATTAATATTGTTTTAACAGTATAATACAGCTAATTTTATAGTAATAAACTGAAAAATGCTAATTTTACAGTAACAAACTGTAAAATTTCTACATATACAGTAGTATTAAACTGAAATCGCTAATTTTACAGTAATAAACTGTAAAATTTCTACCATACACAGTACTAAACTGTGAAGTCGCTAATTTTACAGTAATAAACTGCAACATTACTAATTTTACAGTTTATTACCGTGCATTTTACAGTTTTAAACTGGAACCTCTGCTGCCACTATTATGCTGTTGTTTTTACGGTATAATACAGCAAATTTTTTCGGCAATAAACACTAAAATTTCTAACTTTACAGTAATAAACTGTAAAATTGCTAATTTTACAGTTTATTACTGTGCATTTTACAGTTTTAAAGTTTAAGTTCGGAAGCCGGTATTATACTGTGAAAAAACCAGCTCATTTTTTGCAGAGTATGAATCTTATGTGAAGAATAAAATCATTGAAGCAAATTATATTTCTAGCAGCTTCGCCTGTAGATCATCTCTCTCCCATCCACTTTGTTACTATTTTTAATTGGCATGAAATCAATTAAAAGCAATCATAACTCACATTTTAATGACTTTAAAACATTCGAAAAAAAATTTTCTGATGCAGAAATATCATAGCTTTCTAGCAGCATATATAATACTAATATGTGCAATCATTTTTTCGCCGTCATTTCAAAGCAAAAATGCTCTTAATAAGAGGCATATTTAAGCAAAAACGCTGCTTGAAAATAGAAAAAAATTATAGTTAATTGACTAATTAACTAGCCTATGTTGCTCGGATCATAATAACGAATCGATTGGCATCTCATTCATCAAAATCGGATGAATAGTTTAGGAGCTACGGTGGAACATCCATACATACAAACATACCCAGACTGCTAAAAACATAACCCTTCCTTTTGGCTGTGCCGTAGCAGGGCAAAATTCATTAAAAGATTTATTTATTCATTCATTCATTCATTATTTTATTTTATTAATTTATTTTTATAATTTATTACGGCTTAGAATGGAGGCTCCATGGCTCTAAGGTAAAAGCTTTACTTCGAATGCCAGAGGTTGTGGGTTCCAGGGCTGTCTCAAGAGATGAAGACGCTCTGGGCGAATTTTTTCTGGAGCCCCCCCCCCCCCTTTTAATATTCTTTTTAAGTGCTCTAGAAAAAGGATTACCAACTTTTCTGCAATAATAAGACCACTTCTATAGAAAACTAACAATAGAATACTCTTTCCAATAGGATAGATCTAGAGATAATACAGCTGTCGTTAAAACTATAAACATATTCACACTTTAAAAAATATTTAAGCTTCAAATATAAAACATCGACATCGAAAACACATCGAACGCAAAACAAAGATGTTAGCAAAATCCTTAACCTACATACAGGGTATCTGCTCAACCTGGACTTTTCAATTCCATGACTTTCCATGACTTTTGCAAACTATTTTCCATGACTAAAAAAAAAAAAAAAAAAAAAAAAACGAACTCTGCTTTGTTTTTGGAAAATTATGCACTTAATATTCTATCTTGCCAAGCAAATGACCAAACATGGCGACTGCGTTTCACAGCAACAGAAGTCCGTTCGCTTTTGAGGTCAAAAAACGATCTTTTCCTACCGACACCCTCCACCCACCGTGCTTGTCCTCAAACGTACTTTCATGTAGCAATGAATTGTCTGTCCATAAATTTTACTGTAAGTTTAGATCCTGATATGAGTGAGGCGAAATCTGACTTCAAAACGGAACTCGTTGAGTTCCTGCCCCCCCCCCCCTACCTACACGATTCTTTAAAATTCAACATCGTTTTTTAATTTGTTTTTCTTTTGCATAAAACTCCTCGAAAGAAAAAGATTCAAACAAGTTTTAAAAGAAAAAGGAATCAAATGAAGCGGGTAGGGGGGGGGAGGAGACCAAATGTAAAAGGCAAATCTGCCTATGCCGGGGAAAAAACCATCAAAAAAACCATCGAGTCTATCTTTTTGTCGTTCAAGGTCATATTTTATCAGATGACGGAGTCCGCGCACATGCGTAGTTACACAAAATTCGCCGCTCACGGTTTTAACCTTGAGAATTGGTCAACACAATGCAACTTGTTGGAAATTGTAATTGACAAATCAGATTGCACCCAATAACGAAGTAGAATGATGGCGGAAGTGTTTTCGTCCTTCCCAGATCGCGGGAAAAATTTCAATCGGTCCGGAGCGCTAAAATCCATGATAAACAGTCAGTTTCCATGACTTTTGGACATTTTTCGCTGAAATCCATGACTTTCCGTGACCAATTTCGATCATATTTGAAATCCATGACTTTCCCTGACTTTCCATATGCGCGGACACCCTGTACATACCTAAAAACGTCGATGGTAAAAACATCGACATCGAAGTCGCACCACTAATTTCAAACCTGAATTTGGAAATAAAAGGAAAATTAAAGGGCTTCACAAAAGAAAGTTCTTTTCTGACATATTTCTGTAAAGTGCTCTTTCTGGTTGAAATCCTTCTTCAGAAAAAAGCCAACTTTCAGCGAAAATGCCTCATTTTCACCGAAATTAAAAATAACGCCGCGTTCATAAATGTAAATAACTTATGACTGTTCATGGGCGCCCATATGTGTGATTATAGTGGGAGGAAGTGGCTAAGTCGTTTTTTAGTTCTTAAGGCTTTAATTTACAGGATTAACTAATTATTTTATTTACTTATTTAAAATCGTTTCATTCTAATATCACGTTCAATCATGTAATCATGTTCAATCACTCAACCACGTTCAATTACTCAATCACGTTCATTCCATTAGTCACGTTCAATCACGCAGTCACGTTCATACTATCAGTCACGTCTAATCATGCAATCATATTCAATCACTTAATCACGTTCAATCCATTAGTCACGTTCAATCACTCAATCGCATTTATTCCATCAGTCATGTTCAATTACACAATCACGTTCATTATATCACAACTACGTTCATGCCATCATTCACTCAATCATTCATTCCATCAATCAGGCTCATTCAACCATTCGCCGAAAGTGATTGATTGAATGAACTTTATTGATTGAAGCTATCATGAGTTTTTGCTACAAACTCTTTTTGGCCATCAATAATGCCCCCTAATGTAAAGAAAGATTCAAACTAAACTTACACCAGTCAACACACTTTCTCAATTCGCATACGGACCCTTAAGAATTCGCTTGATGACGTCATAAAATCATGATTCTTCAAAACGTTATAACTCAATCAATTTTTGCCTTAAAAGGGTGATTTTTTATTTTCAAATGTTTCTCTAAATATGATTGCTAGGAGGGGGGAGGAGAGGAGGCTGTATAAAAAGTAAACTTTTGGAACTCTTCCAAAATTGGATAATTTGATACAAATATCTAAATCCAAATTCCTTCCGAAGTTTAGAGATTTTTTTTCCAAATGACACTATATGCTTATCTCTAACGGTTTAGAAATTAGCCATAGGGCCACGATTGGAATGGCCATCCTGTATAGATTCTTCAAAACAAGCACAAGAATTGCATTAAATATATTTAGTAACATTCTTGAGTGCAAGAGAATAAAATCATTGGTTTTATATAATTTTATATTTTTATTAAAACCATTTGTTAGCAATGAAATCAAGGGCGGATCCAGAAATATTCTAAGGGAGGGGCGATTGGTTTTTGTTTTCTACTTGCCCCCTTTTTTTACCACATATCCTGGTTAACACATGTTTATTACAAATGTTTCGTTCTTCAATTTCGAAAAAATTCCAGATCAGAGCCTCGAATCCCAACCACTCCTCATAGTATCATCGATGATCATCTAAAACTACCATTTTTGAACTTCAAAGTCGAAAAACTGCTGAAGAAGAGTCCCTCAAGGGAGTGGCGATCGCCCCCATCGCCCCTCCCTTGTATCCGCCCCTGAATGAAATATGGCAAATCAGTAGATAAGAATAATATTTGAAACAAACTAAATGTACACTGTTAAAAAAATTTCCTGAAAATAACGAAAAAATATACGGCAGCTGAGTTGCCGGAGTGTTTCCGTTTCGTTAATTATATTTCCGTGATTTTACGGAAAAATGACGAACAGAGCGTTCGTCATTTTTCCGTTAGGCATTTTTTCGTTTCGTAATTCTCCGTTCTTCATTTTTTCGGTTTTTATTATCCCCGCTTATACGTTATAGGCTTATACCTATACGCTTTGACTTATATGTATACATGCAAGATGGAAAATTATTTAAATTTTGCAAATTAACAAGCGCTTTTATAGCAGCTTAATATCAATAGCAAATTATCTATGGAAGTTCAATAAATTAGTCCTTTAAGTGTCGCAAAATGCGTAGATTGTGTAGAACAACAAATGCACAAATTGAAATTTTAAGAAACATTTGAAAATTTGCGAAACAATATAAACATATAAAAAGAACAAACATGGGTAATGTGATGCCTTATCTTTTTCGTTTGTTCTTTTTATATGTTTATATTGTTTCGTAAATTTTCAAATGTTTCTCTAAAGTTTCTTAAAATTTCAATTTGTTCATTTGTTGTTTTTTCCAATATACACATTTTGCGCCACTTAAAGGACTAATTTATTAAACTTTCATATATTATTTGCTATTAATATTAAGCTGCTATAAAAGCGCTTGTTTATTTTGCAAAATTTCAATAATTTTCCATCTTGCATATATAAGTATAAGCGTATAGGTATAAGCCTATAATGTAAAAATGTGGGTGATTAAAATATGGGAAAATGAGAAACAGAAAAATAGAGCAATTAAAAAAGGAGCGTAAACTAGCTCACCGGAAAATTATATATATATAAGACAAAATGATGAGCAAAAATGTAAACTTAAAACTCTTACGAATTTTGTTTTTTAGAAAAAGTTTGAAAATATCCGCTCATATACTTCAAACTTTTAAACATCTTGCCTTAAAAAAAATACTAAAGCAATACAAGAATTGGCTTTTTTTTTTTTTTTCATTAAAAATTTTAGTTCATTAAAATAACATGATTTTTTTGAAAAGATTACATCAATCTCGCATAAAATACTCAAATATTTTAAAGATGGAATGATCAATGCATAGTATTTCTGAGCGCATAACTTCAAAAAATTAAAAAGTATTAACAAGGTGCATTATTTTAAAAATATTTTCTCTTATGTTTGAATAAAAATTAAGTTCTTCCGAAAGTTCTTTTTTTCCTTTCTGAATTTGAAACATTCGTGGTTCCTTAAAAAAAAAAATCCTGTATTGTTACTGATTTCCTCTATTTTCATATATATTTACGTTATGGTGTTCATAGTGATCAACACTTTCAGAAATGCACTCTCAAAATTAACGAATTTTCTTTGTTTTTGATGAAATCACTTCCAAGAATATACCCCGAGCGAACATTTCGTAATTTTTTGGGGATGAATTTCGTCAAATGTAGCGAAATATTTCTTTATCCTAGTATCGTCAAATTGACAATCATTTTCGTAGTTTTGACAACATTAATTTCGTCACATTAACGAAGTAAAGTCATAAAGTAAAAAAGCTAAGTTTTGAAACTAAGCTTTTAAATCTTGATATAAAATTACAAAAATCATTTCACTAAATTTTACTAACCCTCAGCACCAGTAAGTTTATACATGCAACTACTAAAATGCACAATTGGTTTACATCATGAAATAACTAACTGTTAAGTCTGGACTCAGATTAAAATAAAAATAGCAGTAACAAAAATAAAAATTCTTACCTCTTAAATAAAAATTTTAAATTTTTGTTGATCAAAAAAGGCAACAATAGAGCGAGTAGATTTTAAAATATACTAACACGCCCTTTTGTTGCCCATTTTGATTCTATCCATTGCCATAAACGAAGTCTTCTTAAAAATGTTGAGCTAGAAAATGCTGGATACCGAATAACACATGAAAAGATCCAAATTATTTTTCCAGTCAATTTGATTAACTATGCAGAATCCTGGAACAATTCTTCTTCGAATGCTATCACAATAGTCAACGCTCTTCGACGAAGCATTTTCAAATTGAAACAAAATGGCGCACACATAATAACGTCCTGAGGAACACGATTAAATAACATTCGACAGTGATGTTTTTTGTAAAGTAGCTATCCAAACGACGAGACACCAGATGTCCTTTTTTCCATGCTAATGCGAATAATACATCTTTCACAGAAGCGTAAACATGCACATTAATTCTCGATGACTTTGCGTTACTTTTGCTGCGCACTTTGATTCAGTTATGAATCATTTATGCTGCCGTCGTTTCTGCGCACGCGC
Organism: Uloborus plumipes; assembly: GCA_038373865.1. Classification (NCBI taxonomy): domain Eukaryota; kingdom Metazoa; phylum Arthropoda; class Arachnida; order Araneae; family Uloboridae; genus Uloborus; species Uloborus plumipes. Next base: position 25,199 of record JAXGGA010002857.1, read on the forward strand.
AAGTCTCTTCAGACTGTATCTAACTCACTCGTTCGGTTATATTTCAACCACAAAACCGGGTAAATTCCGTTTTTTGTTTCTCCAACTTGGTAATTCACGGAATAATTCCGTTTTTTCAAGGAAAAGTTCTGTTTTGAAACGAAAACGGAAATTTACTGTTAAAATCAGTAAAAATCTTCCTGAAAATTCAGGTTTTTTTTAACAGTGTATATAAGAATGGATTTATTATTTCAGTGATTTTACGAACCGCAAAACGTTTAAGGCGTGTTTCAGTGGAATTTCTCTCTGATTATGTGGTTTGCAAACAACAATATAAATGTTCAAAGCAAATAAATAAACACACTCGCGATAATAATTAAAAAAAAAAATCTTGAAATACGATCATTTTTCTGAAGTGGTATCCATGGTGCGTACAACAAAGTGGTACACAAGCTATGAAAATATAGTGAGATTATAGCTGTATTCTCATGTTAAGAATATTGATATCGAGAATTAGCCGTCTTCTAGTGCAAAGAGCCATCCGTTGAAATCATATTTTTACACTTAGTACCTTCAATGTGGCTGTGACGATGTGGCTGATAACTTAAACCAATGAAAGTTTGATATGTCAGAGGAAAATATATGATTTAGTGCCAGAAAAGAATTTATAAACATTTAAAACTGATTTTATTGGGGCTTGTAATTACTTAAAATGTGTCATTTTCCTGTGCTAATAAAGCAAGTAAAGCTGCTTTTTCTGTTATAGTTTGAGTAAGGGTTTATAATCAGCTTGTAAAATTATTTTTTAAATATCCCTTTTAGATAGTATTAGGTAATAAATTTGTATTTACAATGCTCTTTAACTTAAATTTGAGCATATTTTAAAGCATTTGCATTTTCTCTTAGTATTTTAGATTTGTGAAGTTGGGTCGGTTGGTTGGTGTTGTATGCTCAATGAGATTACAAATCATGGTGTGCTTGAATAGTCTTAGCTATTCTTTTTTTGGATTTGTGAAGTAATAGAATAAAAAATAATAACTAATAAATTGCAGTAATTAAAACACATTGTTCTTCACCTTTAGCACACTAACTGAAACATACTGATTAACTTTGTTACCTATTATTATAGACATGAGCTTTTATGTAAGTCTGCGGCTGCTATGATTGATGACGTCATAGCAGGCAAATGTACCGGGAGGTGGATGTCCAAAATACTTTTTAGGACACTTACTAATCATTTTTGAGAAGAAATTCTCCCTGCTTTAATTTCCAGCACAAGAGCTGAGCATTCATGTAACATTCATAAGAGCGAATCGCCGACATCTTTGATGACGTGAGAGATAAAAAAACTTACCAGGTCACGGGTGTCCGCTAGGGTGGGGCGAAAAATAAAAAGTTTTTCAGATCAACTTCTAATAGTTGCCAAAAGTTGTCTTTGGTGATAGTTAGCTTTTGTGCAAAATTTGAGAAAAATCGGTTAATATCTTCAGGGGGCGCTGCGATCGCAAAGTTTTATCATAGCTTTTATCTGGATTTTATGGTTAAAATATGAAAAATAATACCGTTGGCTAATCTCATTGCATTTTTTTTTACTCATAAGATATATTCATGAATTCAAAGCATATGAAATAACTCACAAAAAATTATTTTATATGATATATTTATATTTCAAGCATTTAAAAAGAAACAAAAACGTGAAAAAAAGTGATTTTTTTGAAATATAAATAGATCATATAAAATAATGTTTGTGAGTCATTTCATATGCTTTTAATGCATGAAAACATCTTTTGAGTAAAAAAAACGCAAAGAGACTAGCTAAAGGCATTTTTTTTGATATTTTAACCATAAAATCCATAATAAAGCTATGGTAAAACTTTGCGATCGCAGCGCCCCCTGAAGATATTAACCGATTTTTCTCAAATTTTGCACAAAAGCTAACTATCACCAAAGACAACTTTTGGCAACTATTAGAAGTTTATCTGAAAACCTTTTTATTTTTCGCCCCACCCTAGTGTCCGCCCAAGTCCAAAACGCTTTCTAAGACACCTACTAAACCATTTTGGAAAACAAAATTCTCTCAACCTAAACTTTCTTTCAGAAGTGCTATCAGATCTTGGACTATAAATTATAAAATTGATTTAAACCTCCGAAACCGTGTGAGTTAATGTAAAATGAAGAAGCATCTCACTAAAACTTAATAAATTTATTTATTTCTATGTCCAGAAATAATCATAAAATACAACAGAAAAATCACTGGAAAGAACATAATAAATATAATATGATTTGTTCTTATAGCAAAACTGTAACAGATGCTGCTCAATAAATAGCTAGCACATATGTAACATTAAAAGTTTATTTTATAGTTTTATTTGACTAAAAAACAACACAACCAGTAAAAATAAAGCACTAAATGACAGCACCGGAAAATATGCCAGAAAATTATGAACTATATAAGAAAATTTGAAGCATAATTTTCTTTTAATAGTCTTCAATTAATACAATAGACTAGAACAACTATTTTAGCTTCAAGTACAAAATTGTTCTAACAATATTGCACGAAAAAGAAAAGCTCAATTCGGCATGCCAAACAAAGCATGAAACATTTACATAAAGAATGACACACAACTTATTTTCTTAGGTTATCAAAACACCTAAAAGTTAACCATATGATGAACAACAAATCCAATATTTTTCATAAGCTGCCAACCACTGATCCGACCTGAAGAAATAAATGACAATTGAAAAAAACGGAATTAAAACAATTTCACAAAAATGGATATCATGTACTGTGTTACAGCTTAATTTTTCTCTTCAAAGGGGGTCATAAAAACAATCTGTACTGTTTCACTTTTTTGACTGTCCTGTTTGAAATAGTAACCGCGAAAGTTTCAGCGATTTTTTACATGCGTGAGGTTTTTTCTGATTTTATCGAAATAGGGGTTATAGTGATAAAAGAGATAACGACAGGAGCAGTGTTAGAAATAAAATTTAAATTTTAGGCGTCATGGAAGCCTAGTATTAGTTTCTAGGCGTCAAAATGAACAACCCTTGTACCATTTTTAATAAATAAAACGTATAGGTCCTTGAATATTTAAAAAATCATTAAATAAATAGAAATGCTCCTTGTTGCCCGCAGCATCTTTAAGAAAATCTTAAAAATACATCAAAGAAAATGAGTCTTCGGGGACAAAATTGTCTGGATTTTTAAATTACGTTTGCAAATTTATCTTTTGGGTCATAGTCATCATGGGTCGGGAAAAAACAACAATGTAATTCAAAACTTAAAGCATCAAATTTGGTGACTAGGGTTGGAAATCTAGAAGCCAAATAAAAAATTTTGGTTGCAAAATGAGACTAACAACAGCTTATTTCTAACACTGGATGTGAGAGGGTTTTTTTCAAGCGGATTCATGAATTACACATGGTTTGCATTTTTTTTAATTGTAGTTTTTCATTATTGAATTCAGGAAAATAATATTGGCAATGGAACATTTTCTTCATCAAGTGGTCACCACTTTTTACAACAGAACCAATCAAAGGTACTAGTCGCACCTTTCAAGAACAAACACTATATATATTAACCTATTAGGATTCGCAAAATTTATTAAAACAAATGGTTCTTCACTGAGCTTAACCTCACACTTTAGTTGATAGCTTACATTAGTAAGACAAAAAACATATTTTGAAACTCAGAAGCAGATATACAATATAGGACATATGCACTTGTATATTTTTTAAGTCTCTAAAATGAACTTTAGTCAATAATGCTGAGACACTGGGAAAAAAGCTGAAAAGATATATTTAAAAGATTCAACTCCAGTTTTTTTCTGTTTCGCAAAACAAAAATTTTCATGTTATATTAATACAATTTTTTTTTACATTATTCAGCTTTGATTTATTTTTCCTTTCCGGGAAATGTGAGATAACTATAAAATGGATCGTCAAGTTTTTTTTTTTTCTGTGGCAGCAGCAGAGGCGGGTCTAACGGTACGCGGACTGAGCGGCCGCGTGGGGCCCCGTCGACCCGTGATGCGCCATGGGGCCCCGAAATTCTCCTAGAATCTAAAATTCGAATGCACTGGTTTTAGATATAACTGCAACCTGTAGCTAAACCATCGAGCTTTTTTGCAGCCTGGGAATAATATATACCAATAGGCTAATAAGGTCCAACCTAGGGGCCCCGCTCTGGGGGCCCCAAATTTGTTTCATAAATATTTTAAAAGACGATGACCGTTTCTGAAAGAAAATGAGGACTGCCCATTCAAAAGAGCATCTGAAATTTCAGACAATTTAAGTCTCTCGTGTCATAATATTTATCAAGCTGCTAGAGGGATGTTTTGCACATTTCCGAACATGGAGACACTTTTGAAAATATTTTTGACAATACCTACATCAAATGCATCAGGTGAAAGATCGTTTTCTGTTTTAAAAAGAGTAAAAAATTATTTACGTAGTAAAACGGGAGACGAGAGGCTTACCAACTTTGCCATACCGTATATTGAACAGGAACTGTTGAACCGCGTTGACACGGAAAACATAATTAATGATTTTGCTGCAATTAAATCTAGACGAAAATTTATATGAGGTATGTAAATAAAAAATATCAGAAAACTGTATTGGGTTTTTTTCTCGGGGGGGGGGGGGTTCTCCCCCCTTTTTTAGAGTGGGGTGGAGGGGGGCCCCAAAACTTTTACCGCTTGGGGCTCCCACTTCACTTGATCCGCCTCTGGGCAGCAGCGACTAAATTTTGCTTTTTTTTAATGATTAAAAAAAGGCACTTGAATTATTGCTTGTCATCTATTATTTTAACTATTTTATTATTACTTACTTTATATTAATGATAATTTAAATTTGATTTCAACAGTGCTCTAGCTCTTTTAAGCTCTTTAAATTGTTTCTGGTAAAATATGTAAAATATTAATTTCATATGTAAAATATTAATTTCAATCATTATCATTCATTTATAGCGCATTTGTAAAAGTTTATTATGTCTTAGAGCATTTAAGAAAACTCATTTGTCAAGAGCAAAAAATTAAATCTTAAGACTGTAATTATTCTTAATTTTTTCCCTTTTTTTGTTTATTGCTTGTCATTATTTGTACTCTTATTATCATCATCTTTCTCAATGATATTTTAAATTGATTTTGACAGTGCATTGGCTCTTTTAAGCTCAATGATTTCTGCTTCTGACTTTACTATGTTAAACGTTAATTTCAGTCATGATCATTCGTTCTTAGAGCATTTAAAAAAAAATCCCAATGCTCTCAATTTTACCCTTTTTCGAGTATTGAAGAAAAATCATTTTGTCTATCATCATGTGAATTTCTCATACACAGTGCAAAAATTTAAACCTTCTAAATTTTATATTCATTGCAAAATTCTTAATATTTATTATTTGATTAAATGCCACAGAGAACACAAAAAGTGCACTTTTTAAATTTTAAAACTAATATTTGATGACATAAGACACAATTTCGTATCTCAGTGATAGTACATTCCATACATACATACCCATTAAACAATTCACAGACAATGTAAGTTCACAAAAGGAAAATTAAGTTGGTTCAGCAACTTTCAGTATTCTTTCATAATATTATCTGTTTCATTGCCAGTCATGAATAAAGTTATTTTTAAATGTTTTATTGAATTAAACAAACTGTTATTTAGATAGGAAGAATGCACATTAGTGAAATAACAAAGGGGATGCTAAAATTACTAGACTTTGACATTACTTTTAGAATTAAAAAATATAAACAGCTGACCAAATTTTAAAATAGTGGCAAAAAATAAATTTATTCAACTGTACCAGCATTAACCAAAAGATGAACAAAGCACCAATATAACAATTACTAACATGTTAAATGCAAGCTTTCTCAATTCATAAAAGTTGCTGATATATTTTCAGGTTGTATGACGATTTTTAATGGAGTCAAAAACAAGTTTCTAGCAGCTCTCTGCAGACAGTTTCCATATAGGTTTATAAATATTTTTTAACAATTTATGTATATTCTTTATCTGATTAACAAAACTCAACACACAGTGTATTAACATTTTTCAATACATATGTTATAAACAAGTAATAATAACCATACTGAAACATTCTCTTGCAACAAAATATGAAGATTTTCTATGCAATACAATGTAAGCAGCATTCTAATTTGATTTGAATCTCTTTTTCCAAACAGAATTTGAGAAAATTTTGCATGTACTGTCATCCCCGTTTAATCGGGTAACGGATCAACGAATACCCTGCTGTTACGAATGAAACATCCCGGAACCGATGCCATAGACGCAATGTTAAAGATCCCCGCTCAATCGAACACCCTGCTTAATCGAATATTTTTTGGAACCGACAGTATGTATTTTGAGGTTACGAGGATCCCTTTTAAACAGAGATGTATTAGAAGTTGATCCGGGTTTTTGTTTTTAGGTTCGCATTGTATGCTAAAAAGAAATTTTTGCGAACGTTTCTCTTTTTGTGAAAAAAAAGAACTTTTTTGGGTATTTATCAGTCTTATTTTATGCGAATAAAATCCTGACATATCATAAACAGCATGTTTAGCTATCACAAATCTGATCTGAAATCCTTTTAGATTGAAAGGCTTAAAAGTAATGAAAGCACTATTTTTACGCAGGAAATTTTGTAGAAAATCCAATTTTAAGCTTAATTGGCCTCTTTTATGATGTAGAATTTTGGGCTGCAAAGCATACCCAATTTGCATTCGAATCAACTCCTGTGTATGTATAAACTATTTTTTTAATTGTTCTTTAACGATGTTGATTTCAATAAGTATTGTTTCTACAGAAAGTACTTTTCATTAAACATCTCAATGTGCTCATTAAAAATTCTCCACAATCTTCAAAAATGATTTCCACAAAATAGATTATTTTTCCACAGCTGTCAAGAATGAGCCTGAGCATATTAAAAATGCAGTGCAGATAAAAACTGCAATCAACACAGTTTTAATATATTTGAACTTTCAGATAATTTTTCTGAGCTTAATCCCTTATGTCCCAAATTAATTTAGCAATGAATTTTTATACATTTTTTTGTTTTTTTTAGTTGAAAATACATCAAACAGCATATATAACGACATAAAAAAATTTGACAATCAGTAGGGTCTAAGGCCCCCTACGCCTTAGGGCCCCTAAGAAAACTGTTTCCGATCGCAGGTACCATCTGTCAACCTCTCAGCAAAGTACAAGGAGTGGTACTTTCAAGTACCAGCATGATTCCAGCCATTTAGGATTCATAATACTATATTAGTATAAGCGGGACTTCTGAGTCCCGTCGGGGCATAAAGGGTCAAAACAATCAATATCTTATAATTTTTTTAAATCAAATAATATACAGAAATAATTCCAAATAACTGCTCAAAAAACTTTTTCAGTTGAGCATACAATTTGTACCAGCAACGTTGCAAGATTAACCTTTAGGAACCAGGCGGTATACTGCCGTGGGCAGGTAAAGGGCAGTAACTGCAAAATTTTCGATTTTCATTTTTTTGCATTTTTGAAATCTATGTTACATTAGTTTTATGGTACAAGCATCTTTTTTTGGTTTCCGATGAAAAAAAACTGTTTTTTAACCAATGGTAATTAGCAGTAACTGCATTTTTCGTTACGATGGGCAGGTAAACGGCAGTATCTGCATGTCTGCAGGATGAACATAATATGAATCGCTGTGCAAAACTTGCATCAAGCCGCAAAAGCCGTTTTCCTTTGTACCTAAACTGAGCGAAAGTAGGGGTGCCCTAATGGGAGGTCACGGGAGGTCATTGGTTGCACTTGAATGTTCCCAGGGGGTGTTTTATTAATTTTTGGGGTGAATCAGTGTTAATATCAATGCAGACTTGAGTGATATAAATTGGCATTACCACTTGGCGATATATCGCCAAGCTTTTGGTCGCCAAGTGCTTGTCGCCAACTTGGTGACATATCGCCAAATTGGCGACAAATTTGGCGAAAAAAATATTTTATGAGTTAGGGTTCAATTTAGCGCTATTGGCGGTATTTTGCGAAAAATCCACTGAATGATGCTAAAATCGGCGATATTTAGAAAATGAATCGTTGTAAATCATTTTTTGCATTATTCGTGGTACATTAGGGGCGTAAATGTTTGAATTGTTATCTTGCTTATTCCAAGCACTATTTAAACACTTAAGGCATCTACTAAGAAATTTACACGTAAAAGGAAGTAGTGTGGGGTCCATACCAGGTTTTTTTCTTTCAAATAAAGTTTCTCTCCACTAGCAGACAATATTTTTCACGATTTCAAAGATACACAAGCCAAACTTGGCAGACGACAAACAAAAATGCAGCAATGAAATGATTTTATTTACATTGTTTTGTTTTCTTTTAATTACAGTTGCTTTCATACTAACAGACGATAGTTTTTGCAGTTTAATCCCTAGCTGTTTTAATAGTGCTATAAAAAAAATCGTCAGCACAACAAGCATTTCAAGCGCTCTTTTTTTCAAAGTGATTTCTTGTTTTGATGCAAAGTACAAAGCATTAACTGATTTGTAGTAATTTTAAAACATCTGATGTGAACGCCACACTACTTCCTTTTACATTTAAATTCCATAATAAATACCTCAAGTGTTAAAATAGTACATTAGAGTGAGCAAGATAACAATTCAAACATTTACACCCCCAGTTTGTCACGAATAAATGCAAAATATTATTTTACAATGATTTATTTTCTAAATATCGCCAATTTTAACATGATTAAGTGATTTTTTCGCAAAATGCGCCCAATAGCGCCAAATTGAATCCAAATTTAAAAAAAAAAAAAAATCATTTTTTCACCAAATTTGTCGCCAACTTGGCGGCAAACACTTGGCGACCAAAAGTTTGGCGATATATCACCAAGTGGTTGTACCAAATCATATCACTCAATCTGCATTGAAATTAACATTGATTTATCCCACAAAGGGCTAAAAGACCCCCTTGGGAACATTCGAATGCAACCACAAGGGGAGGTGCACAACTAGACCACCCTCAGAGCCTACATACCAAACTAGAAGCTTCTATGGCATATAGTTTTTGAGTTATGCGACATACATACATACGCACATACATAGAAACATACGTACGTACATACGTACGTACATACAGACGTTACGAGAAAACTCGACGTAATTAACTGGGGCATGGTCGAAAAGGATATTTCGGCTGTTTATATGTTAGTAGGTACATATGCACGTGCTGATAGGTCGAAACAACTACTCAACATTCATTCGGGGGTGAGCAAAATCAAAATTTAGCCTTATTTTGAGTGAAATTTTCTTTGTGATCACATGACTTTCTTTATTAAGTAAAAGGAAGTAAAAACGGCTGAAAAATCATCAAGTTTTGCTTCATATTTTGCATAATACAATACAGTTTCATTATATTTTTTAATTATATTTCGCGTTCGTTTACATTAAATCTATATCAAGTGGATGCACGGTATTTATGTATATTTTTAAATAAAACATATCATTCACAATGCAATAATATATTTCGTAATAACATATCTACTCCGCATGTTGTCGAATATGTAAATGCTGGACATTTAGTAGCATACTGTGCAGTTACTGCCGACTGCCAGTCAATCCCGCGGGACAATTAGAGTGAAAAGGGCAGGTAAACGGCAGTATCTGCTTTACCTCTCTCTGCGCTTGCAAAATCAAAATTCAATCGATTACCCAAAAAATATATCGGTATAAACATATAGTATCGCCTATGTTCGAAGTTCAATGTTTTATGGGTGTTTGTGGGAAATCAAAAACGCGTTTCTTCAAATATCTCGAAAACTCATTTTTGCAGATACTGCCGTTTACCTGCCCACGGCAGTATACATGTTGTACCATAAGTCTTTTTTCTTTAGAGGACGGGGTTGAAATTTTCACTCGAACCCTTTGGAGCCGGGGATTGTTTCAAGGTTTCATACGTCTGGTACGACAGTTTATACCTTCTCTTTTCAATGGAAAAGAAATCTGTGGTTCAACTGTCGTACTACCTGGGTCGAAAGAAAAATTTCCAAAAAACAGCCCGGTTCCAAAAGGCTAAAAAAGTCATCATTTAAAATCACATTAAAACAGGTACTTAAAAGTAAAAGACTAGAAATTTGATAAGTACACGAGCCATTTTCTTCTCTTCCAATTCTTATAACATTTTGGATCATATTAGTAATATGCAATGAGTTACCGCCCGTAAGCCAGGGCTGAGGCAGAACTGTAGCAAATGCACCCACAGCTCGATCATAGCATCCTAAGACTGCAGTTTCGCCCTTATTATGGGCTCCTCAGTTAGGAATAGCCAATGATCGAGCCGGAGGCAAAAATCCTCTTATTGTAGCTAAGATAGCCAACAAACTGGTAGATACACTGTATCTACCAGTTTGTTGGCTATCTTAGCTACAATAAGAGGATTTTTGCCTCCGGCTCGATCATTGGCTATTCCTAACTGAGGAGCCCATAATAAGGGCGAAACTGCAGTCTTAGGATGCTATGATCGAGCTGTGGGTGCATTTGCTACATATTAGTAATACTTTATAACATACAAATAAATTAAAATAAATAACACCCAGAGCAGCTCATCTTTTGAACCATTTAAATTATAATAACATGTTGAGATCGAACTACTTCTGCATGCATTACACCGCCGACTCGGTTATTCCATCCAAGATTTTCTGCCTCCCGCTCCACAATATTTTGCTCAATTAATGTGAGAAAAATATTATCAAACTCTTTTTGATGATTCAATAACACAGTAGGGTAATTCCATTGTGACTAACATAACATTTAGAGTAAATTTTTAATCTTTCTTTCTGTGTGTGAGCCTTATTTTTGTCACAATACCAAAAACAAGGTGTTATTCTTCTCCGCATAGATGAGTTGTTTAAGTTAATATACAAAAAGAATAATATTAATTTCATTTTTGGCAGTTAGAGGACATTTTGATCAACGTGACTAACATAACAGATCTGTTTCAAATCTGTTATGTTAGTCACGTTGATCAAAATGTCCTCTAACTGCCAAAAATGAAATTAATATTATTCTTTTTGTATATTAACTTAAACAACTCATCTATGCGGAGAAGAATAACACCTTGTTTTTGGTATTGTAACAAAAATAAGGCTCACACACAGAAAGAAAGATTAAAAATTTACTCTAAATGTTATGTTAGTCACAATGGAATTACCCAGTAAGTAACATGTGAAAGACTAGAAGTATTTTTCCAATTTATTTTATTGCTCGTTTGGAATTTAGACTTTAGAGTGAAAAGTGGCAGTGAATGTAGTGAAGAATTAAAAAGAGAAATCGGGATAGGTAATTAAATTTCAAAAGTCGCAAAAAGAATGAGTGGAACCCAGATCTATCGTTTTGCTCCTATGGTCCCTGTACCAGCTGTATTTAAATAATTTAGATTTTAAAACATAGAAAAAGTTTTTGTAGAGCAAGTTTACAAAATCATTTCTTCGAATTTCAATCTACACAAAGAATTTGACCCATTATTTTCACTTAAATAGCTATCACGATTTTTGGACATCAAGTTATACATCAAACAAATAGAATACTGTGTCACGCAAGACAACATAATGAATTTGCTAAAATTTTAATTATTCAATGGTTATATACTTAAATATTCTGTTGCTTTGTGTGTGTTATCCCAAGTATTAAGCTAATTCACTACTTCTCACACAGCTGGTAAAAAATATCGAACATTAGTGAATAAGGATTTATTGTGCACTGTTTGAGAAAAATTGCAAATCAAACAAATTTCATGGTTGAATTAATCACAGATGCTGAGAAAAAGATGCTAATGCTTACATTAAAAAGCAGGATGGCAATAGCAGGGTGTTTACAATATATCCTACAAGGGCAATTTTGAGTAAAATAAAATTTTCTCAGTGTAACTTCCTTTATCTAATGAGTGCATAAGATAAAAATAATAATAATAAAGAGTAAGGCTCAAAAGCCTAAAAAAACATACATAAACAGTCACTTCTCGATAACTCGAAGTTCCAGGTCAGCAGAAACCTTTCAATTGTTCGTAGTTTGAGTTATCGGAACTTCTCACTCTTTTTAAGAGTTTGGGAACTAATAGAAATTTTGAAACAAATGAATATTTGAATTAAAAGGCTTAAAATTAAAAGGCATTATAACACAAATTGAGCGTATATGTATATATATATAAATATATATATATATATATATATATATATATATATATATATATATATATATATAATATATACAGTCGGTCCTTGTTTAAGATATCTCAAGGGGACCTTGAAAATTAATTCATCTTAGCCAAATTTGGGCTGATCCAAAAACCAACAAATGTTATTTGTAAATACAATAGAAGGGGCAAATGTAGTTGTTGCAATGTTAGGAAAATTCATCTTAACAGTAATTCATTTTAAGTGCGTTCGAGTTAATGAGAGTCGATTGTGTGTGTATGTGTGTATGTACACACACACAGGCATGAATGAGATGGCCAAAAAGGGAAGAAATGAAATTTAGGCAAAATTTAAAACAGGAAGAATTTAAAAGAATGTCTGCAAACTGCCTTCAGACTTCAATTTTAAATCTGCTTAACACTATTAAAGACACCAAATCTGAAACCAAATTAAAAGTCTGAAATAAATAAGTTAGCAAGATCAGTTATGAAAAAGAGACATTGTTTTCTGAGGCTGTGGAAATCCGAAGTTTTTTCTTTCATTGCCCCCTCAATATTAACATTTTTAAAATTTAATTGATAATAAAAGCATTTGATTAAAAATAATCAAAATATGACTAGAAAAGCAACAGTAACAATATGTTTTTTGTTTATGATAAGTTTGGATAAACAAAATTGCTAAAAAATATGGCACTGTAATAAACTTAAAAAAGAATAAAATTCAGCATGATTATCTAATGAGCAAATAATAATAGTAAGTTTATTCATTTTTGTAATCAAGTAATGAGTACTGAAGCCACAACATGTGAGAAACAAAAAAAAAATATATAATTCAGGAATCGTGAATTAATTTATACAAACTAGCTGAAATAAACTTTTAAATTTATAAGTTGCTATTATCAATGCCAGTTTATGATCTTTACATTTACATTAATATTCATTTGTTAAAAACTACAAAAGATTTTCTTTTTTATCATGTAATGATGTTGGTATTTCAATAAAAGTTACAATGAAACTCATATAAAGGAACTAAAAAAGATATTTTAACAACAAATCGACAATAACATGTAACACTGTATAAAATCTTCAATTCTAGTAATAAAAATTAAAAAGAAAAAAAAGGACTAAAATTATGTATTGTCTAAATACACATCAATGGGGCAAAAAAATAGAATATGTTGCCTGCTTCTGCGATCCTTCGTCCACTGAAGTTCGGGGCGAGCAGCGAGTCAATCTGTCTTGAATAGTCTGAACAATAATGCAGATAGCAACTGCAAAAAAAAAAAAAAATGTTTTTTTAACAGTAAGAATTTTTTAGAACATAATTTAATTAGACATATCACTTCAAAAGAATGATTCGTTAAAAAAAAAATCTTAGTAGAAAGCTATTTCAGAACAAATTATAAAGACAATTTAGCCTTTAAATAACTTACAGCTGTGGCTTGGTCATGGAGTTTTGTTTTTCAATGGTTAGGCATTACAATAACATCAGTTCCACTTGTTAACCAAGATTTTTCCTTTATTTATTTTTTGTTTACAGTCAAACTTCCTTATCATAACTACCGCACATCACCACACTTTCACAAAGTCCCAGACTAATGCCACACAATTTTAATATTCTGTGGCTTCGGATACCATGACAATGTTTTACAGGGGTCATAGCAGGTATAGGAGTTTCAAGGAAAAAATATAGGAGTTTCAAAAAAATATGTAAAGGAGTTTCAAAGAAAATATACATGATCCATAGCGAATTATATCGGAATTTTGAGACATAGAATACTAATATGTTTTGCAACACATGTTAAAAAAAAAAAGCACCATTCTTAGTAAGATTTTACTCTGTATAAAATTATAGTAATGTGAAGAGTAACAGATGTAAGAACATAAGAATTCCTACATATTATTGATGCATTAAAAATAAAATAAAAGTTGCACATGTAACATCTTCTATTTTCATTAAAAAGCTAAACAGAAGTTTAGTATATATGCCAACATTACAGATGTAAAAATGCTATTTTTTAATTGCTTTTCATTTTATTAATGCAAAAATAGCATTTTTACATTACAGATGTAAAAATGCTATTTTTTAATTCTTTTCATTTTATTAATTTGCAGTTCAACTTTTGTCAGTTCTTCCCTCTTTTCAATGAGCATTTTTTGTCCCGACTGCAAAAGAGCTTGTGAGGAACATACTTCTGCCATATTATTCCTCTTAACTGCAGTTGTTAGTTTCATATTGGCTTCTCCAATTAAATGGTGACTGTTATCCAATGCTTTTTGTAGCTGTTTTTTCTTAGCTTCTAAGCTGTTTACTTCATCATCACATTTCTTCTTTAAATTTAGAGCCTCTGTTTCTTCTTCTTTTTTATTTTCCTTTCTTTATTTTCGTTTATTTGTTTATTTATTTAACAAGTTTTATTTCTCTGAATACAATGTTTTTACAATTTTTTAATTTAAATTCCCAATTATTTTTAATATGTAAAGTTAAAAATATTAAAGTTGTATTAGATTAATATTACTTTTTAAAAATAGCTTACTTTATTTTTAAAAATCATGGGGTGAAAGTGCATAAGCCTTGTTTACTGCTGCACTCACGTATACGTACAGGAAAATAATACTTTTTGTGATGCATTATCAGCTTTTAAAGTATTTGTATTACGTCCTAAAGCTTTAAAAAGTTTTAAAATGCATTTAGCAAAATGCAGAAACAGCTAAGTGGCAGCTGATAACTTCACATAGGATTGAAAATGATGTTGTAATAAAAAAATAGATATTTTTTTTTCTGCTTTTTCAAAAGTAATTTGTTCATTTTTTAATCTGAAGCGAACTTACTAACGGAGTTTTGTTCATATCGTGTTAATTTAATTTGTAAGCAAATATATTTGAAGGGCCAGGGGGAAAAAGATGAAAGTGACCAAAAAGCGATTTCGAGAAAAACAAAGAACAAAGTTTTATTTCTCGTAGCTCCTTATGTAGGTTTTCGAGTATCGAGTTTTCATGCACATTTCAGTCGCTTCTCATCTTTCCCCCCTCCCCCTTGTTGCTCCACCAGGTGATACTAGTCCTTCATAGCCTGTAGATAGCGCTAATATCTCAAAATTGACGAAAAAGTGACTTTCATCTTTTTTTCCCCCTGGCCCTTCATTTCTTTTCAGTAGTTTTTGGAGATTAACCTGAGTTGTTACAAGGCTAGTGAGTTGAAATTTTGAAAAAAAAAATGCCATAATTTTTGAAAAATCTACAAAGTCTGACTCAGAAAATCCCGTAGAGTTTCATTGTAAAAGCACTTTGTTTGCCCCCGTAAAAGCGACATCTGGCAGCGAAATTCCTTGCCCCTGTCCCTGGCTTTTGGAGGGAAAATTACAGACTGGTGTAGAGCGGAGCGTCCATCCTCATAGGCTACGTCAGAGCTTACAGCCTTCAAACATATACATCAGTGCAGCCATTTAGTGAGCTAAATCGAAATTAATCTGCAAACTTTATGAGGAGGAAAGTAGTTTTTGCATTTTTGGGCAGCATCTAACATCTGATGATAAAAATATAGGAGTAAGAAATATAGGAGAATATCTGACAAACTGAGAAAATATAGGAAATATAGGAGGACTATGAGGCCTGGTTTTAATGTTAAACTTGTTCCCACAAGGCATTAAGTGATTCAGTATTTTAACTTTCTTTTACAACTGAAATTCTTTCAGTAATGTAATGAAAATATCAGAAAACAAGGGCATATTTAAATGACAGCCAAAGGGGTTAATGAACACTCAAAAAATAAATTTTAAATAGCTAATGAATAAATATTGTAATATTTTTAAAACTAAATTATGAAGAAAAGACGCAATGATAATATAACATGATCATAGAAAAACTAGATTTTTTTGCTGAATGGAAGAAAAAACAGATAAAGCCTTCACCCTAGCTATATGGGGTTGTATTTGGCTACAAATCATTTACAGACCAAGTGCATCGTTTTCCGAGATCAGCACCCATTCTTTCAAGTGACACCAGTATCGGTGGGATGCCATTACCATGAGAATTTTGAGCACTCAATTTCCCCACTAGATGGAGACACCTAGGCTCTATTCAATGCAAAACTGCACTAAGACTTTAATTTTGCCAAGAAATACTCCATGCCAAATGAGTACTCGAGAAATGTTTTACATTCCACATAATACGATATGGAAGCAGTCAATTTTCTGCATCATGAAAATCCACCCACTGGAGTCGGGTTTGATTTTGTGTCTGTACCACCATACCACTCTGCCAGCACTAATAGGTTATACTACGCCAATTACTCTAGGCTTTACTGAGGCAAACACTAGGGATTGCATCTCACTGCATTATTTCAAAGGGATAAATGCATTTTTAAATGGCATCTAGCAAGTAATTCTCCAAACAGTTACAAGGGAAAATGCAGCGGCAGGGTGGGTAGTAGTACTGCCACTCTTTTGCAATATTTTATCATTAAACCAGTTGCACTGTTTTCAACAATTAATGGTAGAGTGTAAGAGCTCAAAATATAGTTTGAGGCAAAATAATAGCTCTGATACTCAAAACTAATATATCTTATTTTCTCATATTTTGTGTACTGTCTAAAATTTTTTCGTGCGACCTCCGTCGCATCTGCCCACGCGTCCAGTCTGTTCTGAGTTTCTCAAAATAGGGGGAAATGCAACGAGGAAGTAGCAAGCGAACAAAAGCTGAAGGCATCGGGAAGTGTGCATCCTAAACCTATCTCCCCTTTTTCAAATGGAAGCGTTCGTGGCTGCCAGGCGCACAATACGCAAACAGACAGTAATATACTGTGCAATATGAGGGTAATAATGGCTAAAGGGATTTGCTTCATGGATAGAGAGCTCTCATTATGCTAAAAAAGCATTCAAAAGATAATAAATAAGTTTTAGATGTTCTAAATAGAAAAATATTCTATTTATAAACAAAGAATTCTATTTCCCAGAACTTTACTTATTGCGGTAGAGTCTGGATTGGATTAACCGCGACAAACGAGGCATGACTGTACTCTTATTAAATATTCACATCAAACTTGATCTACAAAACTAGAAAACTGTAGGATGTAGTATTTCTATGGTGGATGTATTTGATTAATAATACCAGTTTTATACACAAGTGAAATGTTTTTTTCTTTATTTTTATGTGTTATTTTTTATTATTTATTAGTTTTTTTACACCAGAAATAATTATTTCACCAAATCAAGATGGAACAAAGAGGAAAATACAAGAAGTATTTTCTTAAGATGATAATTTTATGCATATGAACTTTTTTTTTTTTTTGGCTTTCTTAAATTATTTTCAATTATTATAAATCAATTTAAAATATCTCAATTTACTTGATTTTCATTTTTATCACTCTAAACTAGACCTTCAGGTTATTGATTACAGAAAAGGCATAGGTCAAAAAAAAAAAAAAAAAACTCAATTTCAGTACCCAATTTAAGAAAATTTAAAGTGAGGAAATGAGCCAACTTATCAGTAGATTATATTCATAAAAAATCTTGCAGAATTAAGTTCATTAATGAATGAAATAAACAGTTTTCATTAAATCCTGAAAATTTTCATTCGTGGGATTTAAGCCCTTTCTAAAATAATTGATTCATTTTCTATTTTTATTTCATTACAGCAAGTAATTTGATCATCGACTTCTCAACAATGTTTGTAATGACATTGATTTCAATGTCTGAAATGCCCCCACACCCTCTAGCGTCATTAACTAACCTGAAGTTATCACTAAGATTGACTATTAGATGTCAGGGTTGGCGGAATAGTGAGGGTTGGCCCATGCTATTGAAGAAAGGAGTTTCGCCGACAGAAGAGGAAATGGGGGAAAAAGACAGGTCTGTGACGTAAGTGCGGAAGCAAGTTCTCGGATGCAGCTAGGTTTAAACGTTATTCGCGTCTTCGATTTAAATTTTTCAACAGGCCCCTCGTTCAGCAGGCCCATTGAACGAGCACTCAGGGCCCATGTCCCCACGGCATGAAATTTCTAAGAGACAAGAAAAATTTTCGAAAATATTCCAAGATATTAAAAATAAAAGTATCAAAGTACTGTTATTTTTTTCTTTGTTCTTTCTATTCCTTTTTAGCCCACTTTCCCGTTAAAAATAAAAGAAAAACGAAAAAGTATTAAGAAGTAGCTTAATGCATCTAAAAAAAATCGCCAAGTTAAAAAAATATCGCCAAGTCCCCAAAAATATCGCCAAGTTAAAAAAATAAAAAGGTAAAATGAATATCGAAAAATTAAAAATTTGAAAGTAGGGTATTGAGATGGGGAATTTGTGTGTCGGTTGGTCGGTCTGTCTGTCCCCCCCCCCCCCCAATAACTTTTGAATGAACATTCCGATTTGGACAAACTTTTTTTTGTTGGAAAGATCTCGGCGAGTACAGCTCATTCCCATATTTGATTTTTCGATTTGAATAATTTTTGGTTCAACTTTGAACCGTTCAAACAACCTGTCCCGCGATGCTAACTTTTGAATGAACAGTCCGATTTGAACAAACTTTTTTTTGTTCGAAAGATATTTTCAAGGATACTTCATTACCGTATCTACGTTTCCGATTTGAACAATTTTTCGTTCAACATTGAACCGTTCAAACAAGCTATCACCCCTAATAACTTTTGAATGAACAGTCCGATTTGAACAAACTTTTTTTTGTTCGAAATATATTTTCAAGGATACTTCATTACCGTATCTACGTTTCCGATTTGAACAATTTTTCGTTCAACATTGAACCGTTCAAACAAGCTGTCACCCCTAATAACTTTTGAATGAACAGTCCGATTTAAACAAACTTTTTTTTGTTCGAAGCTTCTCCGCAAGGATACTTTATTACCGTGTTTAAATATTCAATTTGACAATTTTTGGTTCAACATTGAACCGTTGAAGCAACCTTTCTCCACCTAATAACTTTTGAGTGAACCGTCCGAATGGAATAAACTTTTTTTTGTTCGAAAGATCTCGGCGAGTACAGCTCATTCCCATGTTTGATTTTTCGATTTGAACAATTTTTGGTTCAACTTTGAACTGTTCAAACAACCTGTCTCACGATGCAAACTTTTGAGTGAACAATCCGATTTGAACAAACTTTTTTTTGTTAGAAAGATCTTATCAAGGATACTTCATTCCCGTATTTACATTTCTGATTTGAACAATTTTTCGTTCAACATTGAACCGCTCAATCAAGCTGTCACCCCTAGTAACTTTTGAGTGAACAGTCCGATTTAAATAAACTTTTTTTTTGTTCGAGGATCTCCGCAAGGATACTTCATTACCGTATTTAAATTTTCCATTTGAGCATTTTTTCGTTCAACATTGAACCGTTCAAGCAACCTCTCCCCACCTAATAACTTTTGAGTGAACCGTCCGAATGGAATAAACTTTTTTTTGTTTGAAAGATCTTGGAGAGGCTTTCCCATACATTCCCATATTTCGCTTTTTGATTTGAACCATTTTTTGTTCAATATTGAACCATTCAGAAAAAAAATTAACATTAGCGTCTACGGGGAATTTAAGTTGAATGTTGATCCTGAACTTAAAGTCGGATTTCCTTCAAACTAACTTTGTAAGAAAATGGTTTTGCTAAATAATGCTTGTAAAGTACTTTTCTGAGTAATCTTCTGTGAGGACTCTGATTCCGACTCCGACTCCGCAAACATGGCGGAAATGCAGGCTCAGAAAAAAAAATGACTGACTGTGCAGACGATTTTTTGTTTATTTATTCATTTGTTTTATTTTATTTATAATTATTATTATTATTATTTTTTTTTTTGGCAGACGATTTTTTTTGTAACAAAAATTTTTCATTCACGAGAACATTTTATTCTTTATTTATATTTAACAACTGGCAACGGATTAAAAGTGAAATTCGAGACATTTTATTAACGGACAAGTTTTTTTTCTTTTCTTTTTCTTTCTTTGATAAAATGTGTTTTGATGCTCTTTGTACTTTTATTTATTTATTTTATTATTATTATTTTATTTTTTGAAAACGATGGAGGATTTTTTCTACGGGGGAACTGTAACAGTTTCTCTTTAAAGGTGCGACAAAACCTTATTTATTCGTAAATTACTTTTTACGTGTCTTTTTCATCTGACGAGAGGGGTATATTTTGCTTTTAGAAATCAGCTCTAAGTGCTAAAAAGGTATGTTTGACATAATTTTTAGTCTCAGATAATCAAGAGAATAGCGATCAGATGCGAGAATGCCGATGTCGATGTACGGGAAAGTAGGCTCGTTTAGTTCTTGACAGAACTTCTTGTTTAAATTTATATTTATGCGTGTGAGTGGGGGGGCTTCATATTTTTCAAATCTTTACTTTGATTCTTGCATAAACCTTTTCTTAAAAGAGAAGCAAAACCAAAATCAGCTAATGCATAGATTTTTTAAAAAAACAAAGTTTTGTATACCATTTAGAGTGTTTTTTTTTTTTTAATTACACATACCATAAATCTGGGCAACCCATAACATATGTCTATTCTATTAAATTACCATAGGTTTGGAATTTCTGAAAATATTTGGTCACTTTAAATTGTTATTAAAGCGAAAGAAAAACACAGAGATAAAGTTTATTCTGTAGTCAAGCGTAAAAAAACTCTTGGTTTTTGTCTCAATAAGAAGTAAATTATTGAAATTTAAATAGTTCGAAATGGGGAGTAAATGATTTGAAATGTGTATGACACATGCAAATATTTTATTATCTGTTCTTATTTACTCCATTTATTTTTTTTAGAGATATATATTTTGAATACTTATCATTCATATTCATTCAAAAATTGCGAGCAATTATTGCTAGAAATATTTATATGAAGTTACAGTAATTGCTCTCATTCTTTGTAAATGGTGGAGTTTTTATTGAAATAGTATGTGATTTCTGTTTCAGAGAGGCTATGTTTTCCCAACTGAAATCATTTTATATATTTTATAAATTTAATACTTCATAATTTAATTACGAGCAATATTGCTTGAAAAGTGTCTACTTCAAATGAATTGTTCGAAAAAAAAAAAAAAAAGAAAAGAAATGTTTCACAGAATGCATATTTTTCCCTCGGTAGTTTGCATACAGTCATGTATTCGACAAATGCAAACATTTCATTATCTGTTCCTGTTATATTTATTTTATTTATTTATACACAGTTAACTAATGGTTTGATTTATTATCATTAATATTCATTTGCCAATTCGCGAGCAATAGTTCACATAAATATTAGTTTGAAATTACAGTAGTTGTTCTCAAAAATGTCTCATTGGATAGTAAATATGTAATAGTGGGGCTGTTGTTGAATTATTATGTAATCTTCGGAGATTAATGTTTCCGTCTAAAGTTGTTTTATAAATTTTGCAGTTGTACAAATATTTCATGACTTAATTGCGAGAAACAGTACTTCGGAAATGTCTTGTTTTAAACAAGTTGTTCTCAAAAATGTTCAGTAGGATAATTCTTAAGTAGTAGAATTGGTAATGAAACTTTATGAATTTCAGAGTATCAATATTTCTCCTACAGCTGTTTTGCATATTTTGCATATGTAGCTATTTCATGACGTCCTTACGAGCAACAGTACTAAATATTGTACATTTTTGTGAATGAATTGTTCAAAAAAGGAAAATATTTGATAGAATAATAACTCTTTGTAATGTTGACGTTATTAATTAAACAGTGTGGTACTTATTAGTTTCGAAGAATAAGCACTCTTCCCTCAAGAGTTGTACATAATTTCATATATTCTACAAATACAAACATTTCATTATGTGTGTACTTATTATATCTATTTAATTTATTTATATAGTTGCTTATGCTTTAATTTTTTACCTTGGATAAATTGACATTTCGCGACAATACTTAACAGAACTATCAATTTGAAATCACAGTAATTGATTTCAAGAATGTTTCCTAGCATAATAAATCAGTTTTAGTGGTGTTACTAGGGAAATATGTGGTTTCTGTTTCGGAGTCAATATTTTTCCCTCTATAGTTGTGTTACATGTTTTGCATATGTTAATATTATATGATTTAATTACCAACAACGCTAGAAAAATGCCTGTTTTAAATGAATTTTCAAAAGAAAGAAAAACTGCTGCGTAGCATAATGAATTTTTATAATAGTAGGCTTATTAATGAAATGTTATGTGATGTATGTTTTGGAGAATAGATATTTTCCCCCTACAGTTGTTTATATATTCTACAAATGTAAACAAGTATCTGTACCTATCACAATTATTTCATATTTTTATGCAGTTGCTTATGTTTTGTATTATTATCATTGACATTCATTCAACTATTCACGAACAATACTTAGCAGAAATATCTGTTCAAAATTACAGTACTTGTTTTAAAATATGTTTCAAGGGATGATAAATCTTTGTAATAGTGGAGTTAAATTCATTTTTTACTTCCTATAACTACCAGTTAAGTAATAATAAATAATTATTCTCTCTCTCTCTCTCTCTTCAACAAGTTTTAAGAAGAAAAATATTTTAAGTAATTGAATGAGATAGATTTCTCTTCCAAATTAGAAAAAAAATTCTTGTAATAGTTTACGATTTTAACGATTCAAATACATTTCCATTTTCTATCAAAAAAAAATTATTTTTAGTTGTATTCAAAGTTTATTTAGTTTAATAATCATTACGTTTTGATATCACTCGTAATCAAGTTATGTTTTTCTCTTTCATTCGAAGGGAAACTTTGAGCTTCCATTCGAGCTCAAAATTATTCTTGTAAGATATGCTTGAGTCATTAACACTTAGCAAAGAATGTAAATTAAGTAGCATACCATAAAAATGTATCAAGTTTAGTTTTCATGTCCAAAAGTTATGAACAAAGCATAAGCTATTCCTTTTCCCATTGAAATGCCGCTGCTCTACCCCGCAACTGTTTCCGAGATACGTCACGGATTTCATACCCCCAGACCCCGATTCTCCCGGTGGGCCAACCCTCACTATTCCTCAACCCTGATTAGATGTGACAATTTGCTAGTATATTTATTTATTTATTTACCTTCATTATCAGCACCACGTGGGATGATTACATCAGCATATTTCTTCGTCTTAAGGAGAGAAAAAAACCAGTTAGATCATACTAGCATTTATGACACTTTAACATTTATCTTTGTAAAAGATTTAAATCAAAAATGCACAAGTACGTGCTAAAAAATAAGCATTAACATTTATTATCCAAATTTATTAAAAATTTTTAGCTTATCTCAGTCTTTTAAAAAACTACAATTCTAAGACTGCATTCTCAGCTACTAAATTAAGATTAGCTTTCTTCACTTAAACTAATATCTTGATTTGCAATAACAGTAAACTCCTGATTATCCACAACTAGCTTATCCGCTGTGTTTCACACTTTCAGAAAAAAAAATCCAGTGATGATTAACTTAACTCACAGAAAAATTTTAAGGTAACAAGTAAAAGATCTATTTTCAGCC
Organism: Uloborus plumipes; assembly: GCA_038373865.1. NCBI lineage: Eukaryota > Metazoa > Arthropoda > Arachnida > Araneae > Uloboridae > Uloborus > Uloborus plumipes. Next base: position 48,790 of record JAXGGA010002857.1, read on the forward strand.
GTTCATTTTCTTTCGTCCCCCTCTGTTCAAATGAAATCAAACCTTTCAAGGTCAAAGATACCAGTCTATAGTCGGGCAAACCTAACCTGACGCCAATGTGAAAGATACAGGAGACGTATCACACCACTTCTAATGTATCACAGCAACGGTCTTTCTCTGGTTTGCCATAATTGGCCTCGATTAACTTCAAGAAATATTACATGTAGCGAGAAACACCAAATTTCAGAGTTCATTGAGACAAATTTATTGGCTTTTGACAAACATATTTTAACAAAATGCTGGAGAAGTGATTTCAAAGTTGAAATTTTTACGCAACAAATAAGAATCTATAAACACTAATCCAGAACTTTCTTTTTACGGGTACTCAATGTGAAGCATTTTTAATCTTGACGATTGTTTTTCATTCTATTCGTTTCTTTCATTACTTGTTTAGCGATACTATATATTATTTTGTCTTTTTAATAAACATTTAAACAAAACAAGACACTAACTATTTAAAATAAGATGTTAAAATGCAGAATAATCGACTAAATAAGAAAAGAATCTGAAGGGCCAGGGGGAAAAAAGATGAAAGTCACTTTTTCGTCGATTTTGAGAGATTAGAGCTATTTAGGGGCTATGAAGGAGTAATATCAACTGGTAGAACAACAAGGGGGGAAAAAGATGAGAATCTACCGAAATGTGCATGAAGCCTCCATTAACTACAAAAGGAGTTATTAGAAACCAAACTTTGTTCTTCATTTTTCTCGAAATCGCTTTTTAGTCACTTTTATCTTTTTTCCCCCTGGCCCTTCATCTATTAAATAACGAAAAAAATTAGATCACGGGACGCGGGAGCGTCCCGCCCCGCCAAGAAAACTAAATACAAGCCGCCAAGAAAAATGTGAAAGAGCGACTAAGGACTATTTACACGAGTAACCAAACCAGGGTTTTCACCCCTCTGTATCTCAGCCCCATAAAGATCCCTAGCGTTCATTTTTGGTATACTCAATCTCCAGCGGCCCCTGACGGCACATACTAAAGCAAAACATCCAGGACCCTCAGGGAGAGGGGTGATAAAGGTTAAAAAATCGCTATTTTTCGCACTTTTTAAAAATTGTTTGACGGGGGTCCAGACTAAACGGTAACTCGGATTGAGCTCTGCTTTTGCATCCACATTTATTTTGTCCCAAAGCTCGGCATAGGGGGTTTTTCGACCACCCACCCCCTCCCCCCTCGTTTTTATTTTCCGTATCTTTTCTCCCCGGGGGTCTTTAGTGTTGATTTTTGGTATGAATATTCTCGATGAGACATTGAGGACGTTTTCCCAAAATTTACCCCCCGGGGTCATCGCACACCGGAGTTATTAATGCTTAAAATTGGTCCGATTTCTATCTACTAGCTCTGTTCAACATCTGAACATTTATGTTGTCATTGTTGGGCGGCGAGGAAAGAAAACTCAATGATTTATAATTTCATCTGTTGCCAGTTTCTATTTGTTAACAAATAAAATATTTGTAATTGATTTTATTGCCCATAAGGCTTTTAAAAGGGATCTTCAATTTAGTTCATTTTAATATGAGATCGGCAGTAAGGGTTGGGTTTTTTTTTTAACTTTTAATTTAATCGTAGTATTGTTAGCAACTAGCTTTGTTTTGCGTCCGTTCGGGTGGTACATTGTGATTGATTTCAAATTTATCCTAGACTGAAGAAGATCCTTGAACTTTTGTACTAAAATGCATGCCGCCAAGAAAACCACATATGTCGGACCGCCAAGAAAAATGTTGAAGGGAAAAAAAACATGCAAAGTAAATTTTGAAGAGAAAAAAAAAACAGGCAAAGAAATAATATTAATGCAAAAACATGTGATATCTCCCCAAAAACAACAGTGTTGTAAAAAAATCCCCCGCCAAGAAAACCTTAAATACTCAGTCTTAAAAAGTTATGATATCGAGTTTTCCCGCCAAGTTTGTGCCAAACTACAATTAACCTGTATGTATAGTTCTTTTAAATTGTTTTCAGTCCTGCCAGGCGGGAAGTTTTTACTCATTAAGCAACCACCTCACAAGACAAAGCTTCCCGCCTGGCAAAACTGAAAACAATTTAAAAGAACTATACATACAGGTTAGTTGTAGTTTGGCACAAACTTGGCGGGAAAACTCGATATCATAACTTTTTAAGGCTTGAGTATTTAAGGTTTTCTTGGCGGGGGATTTTTTTACAACACTGTTGTTTTTGGGGAGATTAAAATAACCTGCCAGCTACAAAAAAGAACATTACAAGCTCCTTTAAAATGATACAAAATTCGCCAAATAAACACTATACTGAAATAGAGGTGAATGTCAAATTGTAAAATAGTGACCAACACAAAAATTAACTTTTAATATCGTCTTTTATTATCCAAACAGTTTTCTTTCGCGGTGGAGATTATACCAGGGTTGTTGTTAAATTAAAACGGTCCAATTCTTGCTGAGCGAGCAGAGAAGTTTACTGGTCAGGAAGGCGACATGATATAAAATTAAGCATGTCATTATTATTTCTTATAAACACAAAATATAATGTGTTAATTGAATATCTTTGACTTGGATTTCTCATTTCTAACATTATTTTTAAAAAATTTTGTGTTGAAAAGAAGTTTTTAAAAGTACTATTAATGATTTACAGACAAACTGTTTTCGTGTGCCGAAACCTTACTAATCTAGGCATATTGTACACTGCCAGGTTAGGTTTGCTCCGACTTTTGTTGAAATGTGGTTTTTTCCAGATCTATACTGCTTTAGATCCACACGGCAAAAATTTATTTTTAGAACCGTACTACTTACGAGTGAAGGGAGTGGCCAAACCAATTTTGCTCAGACAAAACCCCCTCTCATTTTCGTACACCCTAACTTGTTATGTTTTGATTGATCTGTTCACACGATTTGATCACATATGTGTGAATTTGTTGTATTAAGCAATCCTTGTTTAGCTTTCACAAACTTTTTAATGTAGAGTTTTATTGTTCATAGCGAAAATTTTAATGTATGTACGTTATTGATTTTTCAAAACTATAGCATACATTAGTACATTCTTTTACATATTTTGAGAATTATCAGCCATCACCGCTTATCCTCTCATATCACTGTGTACTCATCTAATCTTTGAAATTATTTTGATAAAACTGAAAAATGAAGAGAAACAAATCTTCTCTAAAAAATAAATAAGCAACTACTTCACAAATCAGAAAAAACAGCGACGGTGAAATTAGAAATATTAAAAATAATAATCCTGATCATTAATCGGCCTATTATCACGAGCCGATTAATATGTAATCTGTAATCGGCCAATTTGCTAATCGGTGCATCCCTAATATACATACCTACTTATGCTAACTAATCAAAGGTAAAACTTTGGATTGTCAATTCTTACAAGAAACTACTGAAAGAATAAAATGAATTTTCTTACACACCTTATGATTTATAATAATACATAATAAATAGAAATTAAATAATATTTCCCATAGTGACTTTTGCTTACACAAAGAACAAGGAAAGAGCCATCTTGTACATCTGACTAGAATTTGAAAAAGAGATGCACAACTTGATGCCGTTTGAGTAGTATATATGAAATTTAATTCTCCTATGCCTGACCGTTTATTTGTATATTTATTTATTTGCTATTAGTATTATGCAGAATACATACATACGCCTTCACACAGGTTAAGACGTCACAATGAAATTCCCCAAAATGCATTCAAAGATAACTTTAATGCATTTTTGGGGTTGCTTGTAAGTTAAAAAAGATAAACAAGTGCAAACAGTTTTAAAAATAATAAGCAAATTCCATTAGGAGCAATTAAAATGAAAATCTATTTCAAAATTTGAGTGATAATTTTTTTGTGAACACAATACTTCCTTTTCTTTGAACAAAGAAACAAAAGGCATGTCCATATGTTGTCAAAAAAATGTTGCATTTTAATTGCTAAAAAATTTTCTCCATCTGGTTTTCAGTGATTCAAAGTGAGCCCGAAGTACTTCAGACTTTCAAAACTAATATATTTCAGAAAGTTTTTAGTCACCATGCATTATATAGGGAGGCTGGATTATTTCAAAATAAATACAAACATTATGATTAATACTTACTGGGAGGCAGAAATCCTCAAAAGCAGGCTTTACATATGTTGTATACTGATGCAAAATTTGATCAAGATCACGGTCTCTTTCTCTTGTATCACGTAGAACTAAACAAAAAAAGAAAGAAAAATATTTCAAATTGGGACTGCATTCACATTTTGTGATTAAGTTAACTTGTGCACTTTGCACAGAATTTTTTCAAAGTTAGGACGAATAATAAAGATATATGAATGGCCACGGGGAAAAAAGTTGAAAGTGACCAAAAAGGGATTTCGAGAAAAACGAAGAACAAAGTTTGATTTCTTGTAGCTCCTTATGTAGTTTTTCGAGTTTTCATGCCCATTTTGGTCGCTTCTCATTTTCCCTCCCTTGTCATTCTACTATATGATACTAGTCCTTCATAGCCCCTAGATAGCGCTAATATCTCAAAATTGACGAAAAAGTGACTTTCATCTTTTCCCCCTGGCCCTTCATTATATAAATAAATGAATATATAATACCTAGCAAATAACTTATGAGATAAAAACTTAGTTTAAAGTTATCAATGCCACAATAAAAACTTTATTTAGGATATAAAATATTTATAAAAGGACTATAAAACATATTTTCTTAAAATCTGTCTTTTTTTTTTTTTTAATTCTTCAAAAATACAAATACGCTTTCAACTGCACTTTAAATTGCCCAGCATTCATCACATGTTTTAATCTTAGAGCAGATATTACTAAATGGAGGGAGCAAGTCCAATCATAGGCTTAGAAAAAGCTGAAACAAAGATCCCAAGTCACATGGTTCAACATCTGCAAATGAGAGACACGTTTTGCATAAAAAAAGTGAAAGAAACCCGATTTCTTCCAATACTTTACTTTAGAATATGTCACGTGCAGGCCCGTGCTGGGTGTCTTGGGAGGGCGGTGGACAGAAGATGAAAAGGTACTCCATACTGAAGGGCTGTGGCGAGACCGTAAATAGAAAAAAATTCGGGACGGTCCAATTTGCACATTGCCCAAACACACAAACATTTGTGTGTATTATAAGTCTTTTTTCTTGCTGCCCCCCCCCCCACACACACATGCTGTTTCTTGTGTTTTTTTTTCTCCCCTTGTTTTTTTTTTTTTTTTTTTGGACCGACTTTTATTGGAGTAGGGGTATTAAGAGAGAGATCAATGAATTCTTTCAAGTAGGGTAGAACCTTCGTAATTTTAGGGGGGTCCAGGGGTTTCTTGGAAATTTTGAAAAAAAAAAAGGTTTAAAATTCTGCATTTTGAGGCCTTATATGGGGCAATTGGGACTTAAAAAATAGGCAAACAAAAACCTTATAAATGTTCCGCATTCCTTTGCAAAGTAAGATCAATCAAATTTTTTATTTCTTTTGTAGTTTAACAACCCGATTGACATTAATCGACAGACAGGAAGAACGAGAGAGGTGAAAGGTTAACTTATCATCACTTGCTTACATCGGTTTCCAGTATAGTTACGTAATAGTTTTTGATCAATTCCCGACTCGCCCACAGACACAGCACTTAATAATACGAAATAAACAATAGTATGCATAACAAAATGTGTATAAACAAAACAATGCACAAAATTCTTTAAAAGAAATATTGAAGAATTGTGAAAAGACATTTGTGAAACATGAGAATAAGAATAGAAATTATGAAAGCAAATTATCTATCATAAAAATAAAAGTATCCTGTGTGTAAGGGTGTGAAGAAGCAGCTTCATATCAGTTGGTTAGTGAAAAAGATACAATTTTATGAAATCAAACTTCTTTTTTTTTCAAAACCAAGTTAGCATTACATGTCTTTTAATGTTAGTGATGTGAGAAAGTCAGTTTTTGTACAATGTGATACTGCTGAAAAGGGGAGGAAATACACCTCTGGCAAAATATGAAGCAGGTAGAATTTGGTGGGACAAATGAATCTGCATTAGTATCACTGCCCAGAAATCAGGGTTGGGAAGTTCAAGCCGATAAGGTGAAAACGGGTTTAAACTGGAATGGCAAAAATTCTCTTCTGCCGCATTTGTGGCAAAAATTCAGTAAATAATATAAAAGTAATTACTGACACGAAATAGATAATGCACAAGACAAGCGATTTAATATTAACCAAAGTACTATTTAATTGCGCAACATCATCACCATTTCAAATCGGGAAAATTTTCTCAGGAATGTCAGAACCAACCGGCTTGGTGATCGAGGGACAAGTAAGATTTGTGAAACTTTCATCTGCTGCTTATTTTATTAAACTGGTCAACCCTACTGTACCTGGAGTAGTTAAAAAAAATTTGTCTGGAAAAAGATCTTTCAGAAGACAGGGCATGATTTGTTTTGAAAAGCTATGATATTACGTACAAAAAACTCGGCTAATATTGGCAAGTAAATTTATGTCCTGAGCACATGATAATCTATAACTGCCTGTTTAAATCTGAATCTTTTTCATTAGCACTCATAAACTTCTCCACGTACGTTACAATATCCCAAATATTACAGGCAGCTTTAGCTGAACAGTTATTTTTCTGAACTAAGCCAAGATCAGTTCTAAATGGCAATGGCCTAAATTTTTTACAGTAAGGAAACAGAATTACACTTTTTTGTTTACTTAAACTCATATCATTAGAGCTATTAAAGAAACATTAGTCTTTGCCAGTTTCTACCAGTTTTTACTGGTTACAGGGGTCTGGCCAGAGGAAATTCGGGTCCGTTAACGGACCATTCACAAAAATACGATCAAGCAAAACGGAAACTTCACAAAAATACGATCGAGCAAAACGGACCCATCACAAAAATACGATCGAGCAAAACGAGCCCTTCACAAAATGCTGATCAAACTAAATGGACATTTCACCCATTATCCATTTAAAAAGCAAATCTGAAATCAAAATAACTCATAGCATATTTCTGTGTAAAACGCCCATAATTTTTGGGCCTTTTCTGAAGTTAAAGAAGGGAATCGCTTATCTGCCACTTTTTGCGACGGAAAAAAAAAGTCGGCAGCGGCACACTTCCTGCCTGCTATGCTTGGGCGATAAATCTTAAATGGAAAATGTAGCACTTTTTGTTGGCTTTTAAAGAAATTAACAACTTTTGTTTGTTTTATCATATGCAAATCAAAATGTTTTGCTGCGATGTTGCTGTTACAGATTTCTCTGGAAATGCAGAGTAAGGAATTTTCTCCCTGCTCTTAATTTGGACAAAAAGGAATAAATAATAGCAATTATCTACGAAATGAACTTACAAGGAGACGGCACGGCCGTGGGGTCGGAGATTCGGGTCAATTTTTTTTGTGGGGAAAGAGGACCATTAGTACCTCACGTGGTTGAAGTAATACGACGCACTACTCAGAAAATTTTGAGAAAAATCGAATTTAAGTTTCCGATTTTTAAGTTGAAGCCTTATCAGTTTAAAATCTCTTTCTTAAGATTACTAACGTGGTCCAGTTGGAAGAGTGCCAGGCTTGCGATCCGGTGGGCAAGGGTTCGAATCCCACTGCGGGGTGTTTTTTTTTTCTTTCTTTCTTTCTATTTTTTTTTCTCTTTTCCCTCCAAGTTATTGGTTATGTTTCTCCTCCGAACTTAATTAAAAAAAGAATATTTGAGCCAAAGAACGCAAAGTTTTTCATTCACTGAAAAACATTCGCGCTCGTTATTCTATCTGCTCATAGAACGTTCCGATCTTTATTTTTATTATTATTATTAATTACTAGTAATTATTGAAACTGTTCACATCCCTACATTATTTTTTAATACTCTTTTGATTTTTTTTTCAATTATTTTCTTTTTCTTACAACAACACAATTCATAACGGTGGGTTTCTTTTATTTTTCATTGTAAATCATATAAGGAGGAACATTGGAACAATAATGAGAATAAATTCAATATTTTTAAAAAAATAATTATATACAAAACCCGCAGTGGTAATTACTGTTGAAAAAAACAAACTAATACTTTTTACATTGGACAAATATTTTTTTACAGTTATTATAACATTTTTATATTAATGAGTATAAATTTAATTTTTTTCATACAATAATAAAAAACAAAAACTGTAGCGGTAATTAACGAAGAAGCAAACAAAGCAATAATTTTCAAATGGTGTAAATAATTTTTACAATAATTATAACACTTGGATATTAATGAGAGTAAATAAAAAAGAAAGAAAGAAAGAAAGAAAAAATCCTCCCGCAGTAGGATTCGAACCCTTGCCCACCGGATCGCAAGCCTGGCACCCTTCCAACTGTGCCACGGTGGCTTAGCACAAGAAAGAGATTTTAAACTGATAAGGTTTCAACTTTAAAATCGGAAAATTAAATTCGATTTTTCTCAAAATTTTCTGAGTAGTGCGTCGTATTACTTCAACTACGTGAGATACTAATGGTCCTCTTTCCTCACAAAAAAATTGACCCGAACCTCCGACCCCACGGCCGTGCCGTCTCCTTGTTAGAACTGCAAACAGATCGCTAGGGTTGGAGAAAAAATGGGATTTCTTCTGATAGAGTAACCAGCTATTTAAAATTATCACCATCTGAAGTCTTTGGTGTGACGTTTTCACCTTATTTCGGCAGAAAACTGTGGTTTTTTTTTCATGCTTACAAGGGTGGTGTTTTGGTTATATTTAGGAATAATTAATGTATTTTTCGTTTGTTAATATTGGAAGTCTCGTATTGTGTTTTGCTACGTCTCCCTACTTTCATATTTTTCCCTCCGAATTTTTGGCGACTATGTCGGTGATTATTAATGACATTCATCATATAAACCTGATGAAATGGAATTCTAAAATTATTTGACTTTAATAAATTATTGTATTTACCGTTTTTATACTTTTGATGCTTTCATTTTGAAAAATGCGATCGCCGCTTCCGATATGAAAATCAAATTTTACTTATTTTTCAAGCTAATTACTATTTATTAGGAGGCAAATAACTGAAAATTCACTTCATTTTTTGTTCAGATTATTATTTTTAAATTTTTAATGCAAAATTAACTGTTCTTTTGTGAGTCTAATGTTAAACACTGAATGGATCGTTTCATTTTATTTTTGCATTAATTTTATTAACAGATATTAATATTATGTTTGTCATAGACCTTTAAATTTTTTTTTTACCAAACTGAACTCTTTTATATGCCGTTTTTATGTTTTTGATGCCATCACTTTGAAAACTGCAATCTCTTTGCATCCGCTACAGCAATCGGATTTTTCGCATTTTTGATGTTTAATTCGATGTTTTAAGAGGAAAATAAATGAAATTTATTTTTATTTTTTATTAAATTCAAAAATTTTATTTTTGCATTTTTTTTTTTTTCATAATTGTTTGATTTTTACAAAGTTATTTGATTTATCACAAAATTATTTAGCATTTCACAAAAAACGGACCCTGTGAAAAATCCTGGACAGACCCCTGGGTTATGACCAGTTTCTGCTACTGTTGAGATAAAAACCAGTTTCTGCCAGCAATAAGCCAACCTTGGCAGACACAAGAAATTATTTACAGGAAAAAATCTTGGGTGATAATATAAACACTTCAAACAAGAAAATAAAGTAGAGCCTTAATAACTAAGTCTTATAACCAGGGTGTCAGTGATTTAAATCAATTGATTTAAATCACTGAAGAGCTTTGACTTCCATCTAATAAACTGAAAAGTAATCCTACTCATCCCCCCTCCACATATGGTGGAAGGTTGCAGTCCAAATAATATGTATGCACAAATAGTGCTATTTGTTTTATCTAATATGTGAAATAAAGAAAATACATGCAGCTGCAGGGAAGGTGTTGTAAAGAGTGAATTGAGGGGTGGGGGGGACATGATAGGATGTGTGTGATATTCTTTCAGTAAAAGAAAAAATAAAAACAACCAGACAGAAGATGAATTTTCTATGCCTTGCATTAGCAACTTGGGGGGTGGGGGCAGTCCTTATCAGTGGATGAAATGGAATATGATTCCATCTTTACAAAACAAAAGCAAAATAAAGAGGAGAGGGGGGGGGGGCTGAATGAAGAAGTGAGGATTGGGTTGAGCTTCCTACCCTATTTGATTTTTATCCTAGCTAGTAGACAGGATTATTGGCTCCTAACACTTTTTTCTGGATTCCTTACTGGTGAAACGCATTTTTTATTTTTTTTAAGTCTAACTTCTTTCCTAGTCTTTCACCTATACCTAGAGTGGACATTCTCTGTAGAAATTCCAATTTAATATATAGTATCAGTTGAACATAAATATTAGAGAGTTTTTGCAAAAGCAATTATTTATTTATTAAGTAAGAAATTCTGACTAAAAATGTCTACTGGAAGAAAAAAAGATTCAATTTGGCTTTATTTTAATGATAAATCCGAAGTAGGTAAAAAAGGAAGCAGAGCTACTTGCAAAAAATGTGATAAAGAAATTTTGAAAAATGTTCCTAAAATTTTTAAAAAGTCGATTGTGAGCATCGTACATATCTTACCAAAAAAAAAAACCCATCATCAGCTGGTTATTTCCCATCTCTACACTTTAACAGTTGTTGAATTTCTTAAGTTGAAAAAGTCACATTTAATTTAAAAATTTTTGCATATCAATTTTTTATTGTACTTCTCATTTTATTAAAATTTCGTGTAATGCAACTTAATGTCTATTTTCTTTAATTTTTCTGTAGAGTGTATCATAATTTTATTGATAATAAAAGTGATTAGAATCATACCTATTTGCATCGAATTCGGTTTTACATCGTAGTTTTTTTGGTGAAGCTTTACTTCAAAGGTATTTTTGTATTTAACTTAACCCCTTCCCGGCTTTTCCCGAGCTGGACTCGGGCAAGCGAAATGTACCATTCTGGCTCATTTCGAGTGTAGCTCGGGCACTGTGAAAATTAACAATGCACAACCAGTCTTTCCCGAATTATTTCACATATCCCTTTTATGGTTTCGGATGCTTTTATTTACTATTGTTGCTACCAGATGTAGCACTATACAGTGTTTAAGCATGCGAATGATGCTATTATGTTTAAAAAGATTTGTATGTATGAAAATAAGCATAAAAAATTGACATTTTTTGATCCGTATTCCCGAAATAAAATGAGCCTGGAAGGGGTTAAAGGTATAAATTAATTAATAACTAAAGCTTCTAATTTTTTTTCAAAAAAAAAATCCTATTTTTTGATTCTTTTACACCCTGCTTATAACTAGAATATTCATTTCTATCGAAGTTTCCATTTGCTCCCAAACTCTTGAGAAGGCTGTGGGAGTTTTCTATAACTCAAACTACCAATAACTCGAAGCTTTTCGCCAGTCCCTCGGGACTTTGAGTTATTGAGACTTTTCACTTTTTACTCCAGGGTTCCCGTACCTACCACAAAGAGTTATTGAGACTAGATTGTAACTATTTTTGCTCAGGTTGCATATTAAGGAATATTCTATTGTTTTCCAGTTCGTTTATACAACTTTTAAGCATGCCAAGAGTCAAAATTTAAACATACACAAACATTTGAAGCTTAATAATATGAAAGAAACAAACGAAAACGTCTTACTATGCATCAATTACAAAAATTACCTCGTCGAGATAATCTTGTATCGGGATCAGTATCAACAAAAAGTTTCATGTGAAATAGGTTTCTAATTTCAGGGAAATAGAAAACAAGAATGCCTTCTACTAAAACAACATCCGCAGGGTTGACAGTAAGAGACTTGTCAGCTTTCCTGAGAGAAAAAAGACAAGAAATAGAAAGTGAAAAAGAAAACAAATCCCAAACAAATTATAATGTTCACACAAACAATTAAAAATTATAAGCACACAGAAAACTTGTTGATTTTAACACATGTTAAAGCAATTACCTGGAATTTGACTTAAAATCATAGACAGGAATTTGGACCACTTTTCCGGATAGGATTTCTTTTAAAACTTGATGCATTAGTTCATTATCAAAGGCATCTATGGGATAAAAGGGGATGGGGCGTTATTAAAAACAATGGAAAGATATAATTCTAATGGAAATTAAAAAGTTTTTAGTAACACTGAACAAGGTTCCTTCAATTATACAGAGGAATCTTGTTAAAACAAGGACCTTTGAAATCAGTTCATCTTATTCCAGGGTTCAAAACCACTGCTGGTCTACTGGTCCCAGACCAGTGAAACTCGACTAGGACCACCAGAAAATCAGTGGTCCACAAGACCACAAGCCGCCAAAAATCGTCAATCAAGCGAAACCTCTAGACGCTTTCTGCCAATTGACTGTGTGTTTTTTACTGTTAAATCAAAGAGTTACAAATGAAAGTTTTATTTAAAATAAAAATAATCATAAAATAAATTATTCTATGCACAATTTGTTTAGTATTAAATTTTAAGCGGACTAGTAAGGTTGTCTGCGGACCAGCATATTCATATTGACTAGTCCAAGAGACCAGTAGGCGCTTTTACTAATTTCTAACCCTGTATTTGAAGAACAATACAGAACAAACCATAGGGTGGGGAGGAGATCAAAAATGTAGTTCATCTTAGCAATAATTTGTTTTAAGCGTATGTGAATTAACTGAGTTCGACTGTAAAATTAAACAGTGATAATGACAATATTAGAATTTTAAAAAGTGAGACATCAAAAGAATGATTTTATACAACACAGAACTCAGCAATGCTCTCCTTCCCTCATTGCCACAACTTTCTGAAACAAGACTCCAAAACATATTTAGTAATTTTACTCATCAACCAGTGGCGCAGCCACGGGGGAGATTTTGGTGTTAAACTTTTTAAACTATTGTTAAACTATTTTGATGTGGAGATTTTGGTGTTGTTTTGGTGGTGTTTTTGGAGCTCCAACATATATCCCCTTCCATCAATATAGGGAAAAAAACAATATTTTATCTTTTACAAATGAGATAGGTTTTAACAAAATAGCTTACTGCTTACTGAGTGGGAAGCAATCACAATGTTTTTTCCAGTTCTGAAATATATAAGTAATATTCCATACTGATAACTTACTGGTACAAGAGGTCCGAAATGTCTATGCAAAACGCAAGAGGATTATGGTCTGGTCACTCAGCACTTCCACAACGGGACAAATCCTTTTTCAGGAAACCAGGAGAGGGTTTTAAATAGCTGTTTATACAAATTATTTTTACTCGAAGGCTAATGGCATTCTTCTCTTGGATTTAGAACCTCTACATGTAGCGATTTTTAGAAATTTTAAATGGCATAGCTGTTATCTACAATCATAAAAACATTGAACATTTGAAGAATTAAAGACTTTGATGTATCTGAAGAAGTTTTAAATGATCTTGTGAAATAGCAAGTGATATAAGAAATAATTATTGAACCACGGCAAATATTTGTTTTTCTATATTGAATATTTTCACATTGGAAATTACTGATAAAGTAAAAATTTTTCATTTTGAAAACCCCTCCCAGAAAAATTTTCTGGCTGCGCCACTGTCATCAACAAACCTTAGCTTACGTTACCATACATCAGCTATTTTACAAGCCATATTTGGACAAACTACTGACTTTTCCCCAAATTAACATTGATCAAGCTCTTTATAAAGAATTAACAGCAACATCTTTGGTAACTATGAAAATAGTTATCAGGATGTTGAATACAGATCAGTTTTCAACTTCCTACACTTTTACAGGCTATCCCCCCCCTCACTTTTCCATTGTAAAAACATGAATAACCAGGTATTGAACAGCTGATGTGTGCTGTATTAGCCTTTGATATTTTCAATTCGAACTAAAACTGTGTGAAAGTGAACCAGAGTGGGCAAACAATATTTGAAATACTTACACCACCTATGTTGTTGCAACCTTTACAGGAAAGAGCATTGTACAGAGATTTATAATAGAAATTTTGACAAGATTTAGCATCGATTCTGCTAAACACAACAAAATTGACACTAGATTCTTCACCTCATTTTCAACTCCAAATTTTGCAACAACTTATGAATTGTTGAGGACACTAAGTTTATCTTTAGCTAATCATTGATCTCAAATGTAGGCAAAGAACTAAAAAGGCAATCAAAGAGAGAAATACATAACAGTCTGTATATGTACAAGGAACCCACACACAAAATTCCAACCTTCTACAGCTTACCATTTTTGAGTTATGCGACACATGTGTATGCACATATAGCTAGAAACCAAGAGAAAACTTTTTAGTTAACTCAAAAATGGTCGGAAGGAATATTTCGTTAGCTGAAAAGTTTACATGAATGGATGTTGCAGGTACACAAAACAACTAGGCAAACTTCTTTCAGAGGCAATAAAATAGAAATTTCGGCTGAAATAATTTTCACATACTAGCTTTACTTTGTACGGAACTACTTTGATATATGCCCCAAATCGAAAATTTGGCGACTTTTTTTCTCGCCAAGCAAAATAACTCTCGCCAAGCCAAGATGGATTCTCGCTAAATACAGATAATAAAAACATAAAAAATAACAACACAATAAAACAAAACCAAAATAAGAAACAGTAACATTAAAAAACCCGTTAAATAAAAAAATCAAAATAAGAAACAGCAACCCTACAAAGCCCGTAGGGAGTGCCAGATTTGGCGCATAATTTTTGGGGCATATATCAAAGTTATACCCTTTGTACAAGCAAGTAAAAAGTATTTTAAAATTAATTGAACTTAAACAACACAGACATCAATACAAAAACTTCTGATTAAAACCCAGAAAAAACATTTTAGCAAAACTGATTAATATATGTATTTACCAGGATGGTCAAAGTTGTATTTCCCTTTAGAAGCTTTTTTCTTCTCTTCGGAACTTAGTTCTTTATAAAAACTGTCTTGGCTGATACAAATTACTTGACGTTGACCAACCTTCTCCATTATCTTTTCACAAACGGTAGACTAAAAAAAAATTCAAAGAAATTACACACAATATATTGCTACAAAATTATTAAACACCTAATTGATAAAAGCATTAAAAGAATAGGTAAGATTAAACATTACAGTAAACATGCGTTGTCCCATACAGCTTTATTCAATCTATAGATTTGAGAACTTAAGCATGATTCTTTCTGCGACGAGTTAATTCTACTAAAACGTTGAAAATCAAAACACAAGAGTTTACCTTTCCAGAAGCAGTACCACCGGCAACTCCAATTAAGAAAGGACTTCTTGAATCGAAACCATTAAGCCCATTATACATCTTATTGCCATTGACTTGTAAAGCCATTTTCAAAAATTCTCAAGTGAAGAAGAAATAAATTTTTTGAATTTAAACAAAAAATGATTACATCATGCAGCAGAACTATCAAAACAGAAAGCATGAACTCATACACGGTGACAGTGAAGAGTGATTTTCACTGTTCAAATAGGCTCAACGAGCTTGCAAGGCTACTCTTGATTAATATCATATTGGCTTGGCAACGGATCACTTTTTTCACAGTAGTGTTAATAGCTGCTATGTAGAGTTAAAGAAATCCGTTTTAAAAGTTGATTTTTTTTGCATTCATGGACCAACATGGTTTGGTGCAGATCTACAACTACAACTGTGTAAAAAATGTTAAGAAAAGTGATAAAGAAAAAGAGCATGGAAGCTTTCATGGATTTACTGCTGATTTCAGATTAAAAGAGGATAAAAATCTTGAAAATACGTTACGAAAGAAAATAATTTAATGTAAAATGAAGAAAGAGTTCATGTTTTATTTCCTCACAATGAAACCATATGATTGTGTAATAATGGAAAATAAAAGGTTGGTAGCAGTCAGCATTGATTCTTTTTCCCTTGTTGTCTCCATTATCGGAGAATGAGGGGGGTCTTAATTCTGCTGAATTTTTGAGAAATAATAATACCTACTCCTCTACTGTTTAATTGGGGAACGCACAGTCCTGTAATGGACCTTATTCACGGCATGACAACGATTTGTAGCGTACAGAGACTTATGTCCCCTGTGGAGGACAGAACCAGGGGCCTCGGTGATAGTAGCTATGGTAGCCCAGTGCTTTGGTAGCTGAGTCAAAGGTGTCATGATTCAGGGGGCAAAGTTGGGTTATGTGCTCGCTAAGTACGCCACCGTACCCCCCTCCTAGTGATGGCGCGGGGAGTGCGACATGTTCTAATCAGATGGAGCGCCAAGGAGCCAGGCGTTCTGGCTGAAGTTGTGCCTGTTGCTGATTCTAACTTCAGATCAGAAGGTTGCGTGTTCAAATCACGTCCGGGTCACCATTTGTAGCGTGCTGATTGACAGGTTCCTCGGTGGGGCAAGAACGAGGGACCTCAGTGATGGTAGCCCAGAGCTTTGGCCGCTGAACCAAAAGGCCTCATGACCCTGCTGGCAAAGTTGGGTTATGCCGTTATGTGCTCTCTAAGTACATCACAGTTGCATTTAACTTTTGGTCTGCGGATATTTTGATCTAATATTCAGTGTTAGCAGTGCCAAAAAAAATATTAGGGCCGTGGTAGCCCGATTGGTAAGGTGTCGGACTCGTAACCGGAGGGTCGACCGGGTTCGATTCCAGCCGATCTAAGATTCACCGTCTTCATTAATGGTGTGAAGTGTAGTGAAAGTCAAAACCAACTGGAACCAAATGCGTACTGTAGACCAGGGACTTTGCATCCATTCTCATCAACCCCTCCCGCGCCAAATGAAATATATATATAGTTCTGTAATAATAAGAACTAGCATTTATGTGCATAATGAACATGCATAGGGTCTATCTCGGCTTAGGATTGTTTGAAAATTGTAAGAAAAGTCTTTTCTTGTTCCATCTCTTTCTCTAAGGAGCTAAGAGGCTTTGAATCAGAGAAAACGGTTATTACGAGATTATTTTGCACCAAATGAGTCATTCATCATTCTATTATATCATTCTTTTGTGAAAAATGTCACTTATTTATTGAATCGATACAAGAGTTTGTATGCCGAAAAGATACGAGCTGTTAACAGACACCAGGATTCTCGTCTGTTACACACTGCTCTTAGTTGGTGGTCGAGACTTAGAGTGCCGTGAAGTCAATAGGTTACATTTGATAATCACATTTTGTTCTTGCATGTAATATCTAATATAAGTCAGAACTGTCCCCACAAAAAGGACTCTTGGAAATTTATTCCGACGTCATAGAACCTTTGTTTTCCCATCTCTTCATAGAAATCTCAGAGTCGATTAGAGAAAGGGGTAACGACGAAAATCCAAACGAAAGGTTACCAGTTTCTAACATGACCCTTGAAGTATAGTGACAACCCCAAATTTGTAATTATGTCTTACTGTGCGAGGAAAATATTTACCAAAAATAAATGAATAGATTGCCACTAAGCAACTTTCTCTGCACTGAAGAGAAAAAAAAATAACCTTGCATGTTCACCTGCTGCTTTATACCCATTTGTTCTCGTCCAAATAGCCAGTTTCTTCGTTCAAATCTAATATCTTCCTTTTAAGCCCAGTCGGTCGTGTATAGCACGTACATGGTTGGTTTGAGTTTATTGGCGCAAAAGCCTTTATAGACTATACTGCGCCAGCACGTACGTGGGCGCAGCCAGAATCATAAGTGAGTGTGGTGGGAGACTGAGAAAAACATGGAAATATTTGTTCGATTTTTCCCTGTTCTAAAAAATTGCCACCCCTCCTTCCCCAAAGTCACCTATGCTGGCGCCCATGAGCACGTAACATGGCTAAGGAAAAAAAGTGTAAAAAAATTCAGGGTTGCCAGTGGAACTTTTCATTACTCCCCGTGTGGAAATAGCAACATATTTACTGATTTAGCTTTTGAAATGATTTCCCAACAAAACAAATGAAAACTGAGTGAACACATGTTATGGGGTTACAAGGAATCCCTTATCAATGCAAGAGGTTCCTTGTAATCCTAAAACACGCTTACAATGTTTTGCAACCTAGTAGAGTTATCTTTTATATTTCAGTACAAAAATATTCTTCAGTACGAAGGCGTACTGAAATGCTCAGACCTGAAACTCGGTTGATTTAAGCCTGGAAAGCTTTAAGGGAGCTCATTTTCAGTCAGTACTTTAAACTTAAATTATGCAAACATACGAACACTGAGCCTCAAAAAGTCTTCCAATATTTATTTTGCAAAATAAATTAGTACTCAGTTAGGGAAACACAAAATTTTATTGAACTGATATACCAGAATCGATCCCGGAAATCCGGTAAAATACCGGAACACAATCACCCCTGCTTTATAGACTATACTGCGCTAGCACGTACGTGGGCGCAGCCAGAATCATAAGTGAGTGTGGTGGGAGACTGAGAAAAACATGGAAATATTTGTTCGATTTTTCCCTGTTCTAAAAAATTGCCACCCCTCCTTCCCCAAAGTCACCTATGCTGGCGCCCATGAGCACGTAACATGGCTAAGGAAAAAAAGTGTAAAAAAATTCAGGGTTGCCAGTGGAACTTTTCATTACTCCCCGTGTGGAAATAGCAACATATTTACTGATTTAGCTTTTGAAATGATTTCCCAACAAAACAAATGAAAACTGAGTGAACACATGTTATGGGGTTACAAGGAATCCCTTATCAATGCAAGAGGTTCCTTGTAATCCTAAAACACGCTTACAATGTTTTGCAACCTAGTAGAGTTATCTTTTATATTTCAGTACAAAAATATTCTTCAGTACGAAGGCGTACTGAAATGCTCAGACCTGAAACTCGGTTGATTTAAGCCTGGAAAGCTTTAAGGGAGCTCATTTTCAGTCAGTACTTTAAACTTAAATTATGCAAACATACGAACACTGAGCCTCAAAAAGTCTTCCAATATTTATTTTGCAAAATAAATTAGTACTCAGTTAGGGAAACACAAAATTTTATTGAACTGATGTACAGTAATATTTTTCAGACAAATTACAGGTAAAACACAGACTTCTTTTCATCAACTGCAATTCTTCAAAGTCTTGCACACCGCCAGAAACTATGAAAATGTAATAATCGAAGGCATGGCAGTTTCAGTATTTGAAATGTTCTACCTAATTTAATTTCTCATACTATTGAAGAATGGGGGGGGGGGGGACATTGATAGTAGTTTCATTATGACGGCATACGCTATCAAACATGCAGGAGGGTGCACATAAAATTACTTACCACATGTTCTTGAAAAAAATTCTTATTTTTAATACAAAAAAAAAAAGGACAAAACTTTACCCAATTACAACATTTCAATTGCCCCAAGTCAGGGGGCAATCGACTTTCCCTCCCTTTCTTCTCTAAATAGCTGCTTTTCATAGAATATCTTTCTCTTGAAATAATTTTTGAATTCATCAAAAATACATCCTATACTTAAAACGCAGGGCTGTTGAGAACCAAGGTTAGCTCTTGTTTTCAGTATAGTCTTCGGGCCCCTGTGTTCAATAAATCTTGACAAATTTATACTAGTTCAATTTTGAGCCGGGTAACTAATTTCTAACTGGGCAGACATGACCTCTTGTTGGCCCTACTTAAAAGTTATGCAGATAGGTGTCAGTGGCAATTCCGAAATTTTCCAATGCCTCACTTTCCCCAAAACCAGGGTTGGCAAGTTTTTGACAGTCAGAGGTTTTATCCGGTTTTAACCGTGGTTTTTACCGTCATGTCAAAAACCACTTTTTGACATGGTTTTTGACATAAGTGTCAAAAACCTAAATTTCTGTCCAAAACATGTTTAAATTTGATATTGATAATCAAAATACATTTTCAAATGAATTTGACAATTTCTGATTTCAGACACTGAAGTAAACTTTTGGAGTTTTAGGTTATTAAAATAAAGTGTAATAAGCAATCCTAATCATAATTGAAGGGCTCGGGAGTAAATAATGGTAACTAACATTTTAAAAAATGAAACATATGGCTTTTGAATATGGCTTTATTGCTTCGAGGAATTACTGTAACAGATTTTTTTATTTTAAAAATGAAGTGGGTACATTAATTAAGTGCTGTGTGTCTTGGGTATACTTAATAAATTTTTGCAAGTGATTTTTTTAAATTTTAATTTGAAATAATAAATTTTAACTAATAAATAAATAAAATAGTTTGATCAAAAGTATTTAGCAGATTTGTACACTGAGTACTAATTAATTTCGTTTTGCTTTTACTCAAAATAAAAAAAAATCACTTTGATGTAAAGATTTTTAGATTGATAAAATAGCTAATTAATAGTTATTAAAACATTTAAACAAAACTACTTTAAAAACTGGATTTAACTTTTAATACTTTTAACTTTTTTCATGGCATAACAAGTTAATTTAAAAGAATGATAATTAATTTTCATTAAATTTATTAATTTAATTTTTATTAAACTTGATTGATAAGATAACTAATTGATAGTTATAAAAACATTTAAACAAAACTATTTTAAAAGCTGGATTTGAGTTTTAATATTTAACTTTTTTTCACGGCAAAACAAGTTAGTTTAAAAGAATGAGAAATAATTTTCATTAAATTTATTAATTTAATGTTTATTAAACTTGATTGATAAGATGCATAAATTTTATTTAATATTTCTCAGGATGAGAAACCTTATATGTTTATAAAAAATCTCAATAACCACTGTATTTGAGTTTTAGACAGGTTTTCGACGTGTCATGTCAAAAACTGGTTTTTGACGTCAAAAACCCAACCCTGCCCAAAACTGATAAAATTTATAGAGTTTAAATATGTATCAGGAGTCAAAAAATGTCAGACAAAGAATGGAAATATACGAGAATTGCAAAAATACAAGACATTTTTTTTTGTAAAAACATGAAACTTTTAGCTACTCACTACCTTTTTGAACTCTACATCCATTTTTTTACCTACGATCAGTAAGATTTCACCAATATGCACCAACTTTCATGCACTTGGAAGTCATAACTTAGAAAGCTGATATGCAGAAAATTGTTCTACATTTTACAAATCTTTGCTAAGATTTGTACAAATCCTCCGTTTAAAGGAAAAGCAAAAAAAAAAAAAAAACTTTTAGTGGGGTTTTAAAAATTATCTATCAATTCAAACTATAATGTACCATAGTGGCAGTTCATTACCCAAAATATTTATTGACTGGAATATGAATTTAAATTTCCATGGTGAACAATGTTTCCTCAAACACTCTACTTTAAAATATACACCAAGCTTAAAATTTTACCGACAGTTCATTTCTAATGCAATGCAAATGCTTTCCTTGTTTAAATTTGCAAGTTTTAAGCATTGATGAAAACTTAATTTAAATATTATGAATAAAATAAGAATTGACACAACTAATAAAGAATTTTTGAGATAACATTGATTATGACAGGAAGAAACACATGCATCAAATCTTCATGTCATAGTGCTCTCTCAAAAAAGCATTTATAAAAATGATAATTTTTTTTTTTTTTTTTTTTCATTCTGTTTAGGAAGGAAGAGGGATATGTAATTGAGATTCACGGGGGTGAATTTAGTTCCATGGATAAGACCTAATTATAAACTTAATATAGCAATCTTCTAGCTGCACTGTAAGATTAGTTAGAGCACATTACTTTGACTAACTAACTCAAAGATTTTTGAGTTCATTGTTTAATCGAAAAAAAAAAAAAAAAAAACTTAAAACATTAGTATTTATTTTGACTTTGCCTCAGCCGAATTGTCAGTGTCCGGCAAACTTTAATTGCATGAACAATTAAACATTAACAATTAATTGGAAAATGTAACCACAACAACTAACAATTGCAATTGTGAAAAATTACAATTAACTTATTAATTGTAGTTTACTAGTTAATTAATCAATTGCAGTTAACTACAAATTACAATTATTTTGTGAACTTTAAAAGATTACTGGCTTTGTAATTTCCGAGCAATAAATTATTTGCTGTGGCATATGACTTTCCTCAAACAATCTTATGGCTAAAGCAAAATTTCCCCAGAAAAGGTATATTTCAATTAAAAATTTAAAAAACATTTTTCCCCTGCACCTATGAAAGTTCAAAGAACATCTGGGAGAAATTACAGAAAAGTATCTAATTAGCAGATTTTGAAAATTTGTTAAAACAGAGTGGTCTTAAAGATCTCACGTCCTATGTTATGCCTAAACCCAGATAATACAGACGAACTCGCGAACGCCGTTCGCAGAAAACTTTCGAAGTTTGCAGAAAATTTTTGCATTTTGTTAAAAAAGTTATAAATTTAGGAAGTTTTCTATCTGAAATATGTCTTGATTTTGTTCATTGTGGGGCAGTAGCTTGTTACATACGAAACTGACAGATTCATTAATCATGACGGATTGACAACCAACCTTATGGTAGAACCTGCACTTCATAAAACTTGATATTTTTGTTGTTGGTAGCACTTTAGGATTCAGAAGCCCCCTTTTTTTTTGCAGAAAATTTTAAAGAAATTATTAAGTTTGCAGACAGTTTTACATTTTATCTAAGTCTGGTTATGCCCTTTCATATTCCCTGTTACAGATTAAAGTAAACCAATGATTTACAAAAAAATAAAACACCTAATTAAAGCAAATATTTAAATCTGGGGAAATACTTGACAAGATGATACTAGTTTTTGTGGCAAGCAAGAAATCAGTACTGAACGAAAATGCGAAATCGAATAATACTTTGTTCTCGACCCTGCGCTTGTACCTATTGATATATAAAGTTAATTGTTAGTTTTAATTGTTTTACAAAACAATTAAAAAACTAATTGAATAATTTGAACTGTGAGAAATGATTAAAGTACAATCCAATTATATCAATTGCAAAGTGCAATTAATAGTTTAATTGAGATTAATTTAATTACAATTAGTTTTAATCAACTAGCAAGATGATGGAAAAAATAATTGATTAATGTTACAAGACAATAAAGCAAGAAACTTACCACTTTACATGAAAACTTACCTTGCTGTTTATTTTCTTATGTTCCCCAACCCTTTAATTTCCTACAAAATTAACCGCTCAAAATACATTTCTACACTTTCAAATTTTAAACATGTTACATATACAAAGCTGCCATTTGTTTGGAAAATTACCAAGAATTTGAAACAATTTTCCTGGGTTCCTTTTTTTCAATAAGGCACTCTTGCCTTGAGAGATAAAACCAGTACAGCATGACTGTCACAAGGAACGCACGTGTGAATAAAATCTTCGCTTCATTGTAAGGAAATGATTTTCAATAGGAGCACAAGAGTGCATTCATTATTCAAATGTCAACTTGGAATTTTAAGAACTACTAACTTGTTTCTTATTTTTGCTGCATTATACCAATACAATTACATACATTATAATTTTTATACATTGTAATTATTGAATAGAGCCTCGAGTAGCAGGCCTTTGGCCCCAATTTGAGTTATTGGTGCAACTAAGCATATTGCACTATTAGTTTGCCTTTTCAAGTACATAAAATTTTTTAATAAAAAATAAACTAAGCTGATTTTTTTATTATTATTAAATGCCATTGTACTAAATTCGATGAAAAATGCTGAAATTGTATGACTGAACAACCACAATATTGTTTTGCACTTGCTAGTTCACCCATGAGTTTTTGTCTACATAACTAGCTTAATTGAATGCATAAATTAATAGGCAGATCTGGAATTTAGCCAGTAATGGCCTTTTTTTCTGCATGCAGTTTTGCTCTCAAAGGTTACTGAATTCAGTAAAAATACTGAAAAATCACATGTCTATACTTGCTTTAAAAATACCAATTTCTACTTTTGCCCTGGCTTAGGGGCGATAACTAACTACTTAACAATAAGATATTCTGCTTATATTAGATTTTGAATTCAATGGTTTTCACCCATTTCAATAAACAGCCCATTTAAAATGGAAGTCTTCAAGTACATTTTCCAAAAACCATTACAAGAATAACAAAGGAAAATGTCACAATGCCAAGGCTTCTTGAAAGAGCTAAGATTACAAACTGAATATCTTAGTCAAACCTGAGACACTTTAAATCAACAAACACCATGATTCGAATTATGTATGTCCAATATTTAAATGAAATAGCATTCAATGGTTTTGAGATCATATTTGGGATAAAGTTTCAAAACCTTATGGATTGAATGCTTCATACTTGAAAATTTGAATGCAAATAGACTTTGTATTATTGGGTCAGGTGTGAAATTTCTTGATATTTTCATCACTTAATTATGATTCAATCTTCTTCGCAAACTTCAAAAGGCATTGAATATAAATCACACCAGTTTAAATATTTTGATGCTGACCAGCAAAGAGCAAGGGATTAAACTAATACAATATTATAACACAAGACCTTATAAACAGATTATATGGTGTTTTGAATGCTTTACGTTTGACTATCCAAAATTCTTCGCTACAAGAGATTCATGATGATTTTTTCTTGATTTTCCCTCCCAGAAAACCTAGTTGAAGATAAAAACTTCTTAGCAAGCATATTTGGCAACAACTTCATTTCAACATCTTGTCAAGTATTATTTAAAAATCATGACCGTAATCACCAAAAAATATGCGAAGATTTTCAATTTTGATTGTAGTGAAGAATTAAAAGAACCATCCACATCCTATGTCATGAATTATTTTACACACCTTTTAAAATGATTTAAGTTTAAAATCAACTTTTTAATATCCAGGAAATTTTTTATTCCCATCTATATCCCCTTATTTTACTTGTGTGTCTTCCAGACATAAAATGCAACTATTTATTGGCCAAGTTAATACCAATTTTCAAAATCATTGATATACCAAATGTGGTAACTTTCGCAATTTTCTTCAAAATTTTATATCATTTGATCTGCGAAATCCAAAAAATACATGTTTTACTTTTCCTAAAAAAATTTTCTTCGCAAAACTTTGGCATAACCAACGAATATTTGACTGAAAAAACAAAGCATAGGTATTTTGTCATTTAGAAATAAGAGCATTACAAAGAGAAACCAATCACAAAAATTATACTTCCATGATTATAAAACATCCCCTTTTGTCAACTGGAAAATTCTTGATTATATCCATTTTGAGACAAGGATATTAAAATTGCTGTGTAAATGTTTAAAAATATAATAAAAATCACATTGCAAGCTTCTTTCAGGTGATATCTCCCATACTGACATATTTTGATGTAACTTTTTCTCCTTAGATTATCTTGAATTCTTTTTTTATTCCACTATTTAAATCCATTCAAAATAAAGAACGCATAAAAGGAATAGATCAAGAATTCAATTTTAGTTGAATATTTATTTACTACAATAAAACGTTCATATTAAGATCAAACTTTGATCTTTTGATACAGCACAATTGAATTTATAGCATATTTCAAATTTGCATTTCTTCTTTTACAAATTCTAAAGCTTATGCATATAACATAGATCTTCAATTTCAATGACTTTTCCTCAGATCTCTTTCAAATTAGCAAAACTCACTTTCTAACTGATTTTTGAAGGACATAAGTGTTGACAAATTATTTCTAAAAGTCTCATTTGATCTGATAAAATTGAATAGCATAGTACAGCTGCTAATGTGCCATTCTCAAAAAATATATCTTATTTACATAATACTTGGCTAAAATCTTTCGAAGAACATTGCATTGTATTGTATTGTATGATGAAATAACTGACAAAAATGACATGAGCAAGGAAATGCTAATATGAAATTCAATAGAAAAATGTACAATAAATCAAACAGCAAAACTTAACACTAATAAAATAATCAAATTTTCACTGTTGTTAAATGGGCATAACTAAAAATCTTTTGAAAACTATTAGAATTTAAATACTAATTTCATAAAGGCCTTACATACTAAATCTAATATGTAGCAGCATACCAATAGCATTTGACGAAAATCATGATCATGATTTGAAGAATGAAAGCAAGATCAAGCAGTTTTCTTTCAAATTCCAAATTTTTTTTCTTCACTGGAAAAAGTTTTGTCCATACAGAATAGTCACTTCAATAAAGAATGATTTCAGATGCCATATCATGTAATTCACATTTAGAACACATCTAATGCAACAAAAATCTAAAATAAGGATAGAAAAATGACAGAACATCAAATATGGTGAAAGTCAAATGCTAATAATACATTCTCTTGTGACCTCTTGGGGGATATCCAGGTTTGTCCATAGGTCTTCGCTCGTGGAATTTCCAATCTTCTCTGGGTTTACTTCTAGGAGCAAAATGTTTTTCGGAGGAGCTTGGTCCGGGAAGTGGACCTCTATAATCATTCCGAGAAGAGTACACTCTTCGTTCGGGGGCACCATGATAGGTTACCTCTCTTCTCTCTTCCCGATCAAATTTTGGATGTGGAGGAGGAATATCGGGTTTATCTCTGCGGAAATCGTCATGATGAGAAAATTCTGGCTTTTTATACCCTGAATGCTCACGGCTGTATGGAAATTTATTGAAACTACTAGATGGCTCGCCATCATAAGGCGGACCTTCACGCCTCTTTTCAGCCCACATTGGAGGCGGCCCGCCGCCTCGACCTCTGAAAGGTCGTTTGCCCATTTGTGCCTGCCTTCTCAACTTTTCCCTTTCTGCTTCCAACTGTTCCCTTTCCATTCTTTGCTTTGCCCTCTCAATTTTCAACATTTCTGCCTTTTCCCTTTCTAACATCTCTCTTTCCAATCTCAGTTGATTCTTTTCCCTTTCCAGCCTATAAGCCTCCTCTTTCTGTTTGCGAACTATCACCCTATGACGGAACATTTCTTCTTCTCGCCTTTCTCTTTCTCGCATATAATCACGAGGCATAATCCTGCTACCCCTACTTTTGCCAAAATCATATCGAAAGCCACGGGAGTAAGGTCTATATCCCGGACGGTCGAAGGGTGGACGCCCAAAGGGTCGCCTGAACCCAACACTAAATCGCCCGCGTCCTCCCCTAAAGGAAGAAGAACCGCGACCACGAAATCCAAAAGGACGCCTAAAGGGTGGTCTCCCATAGCGACCTCTAAAATAAGACCTACCTTCATAACTACGATATCCTCTTTCCTCACTTCCCCTTTCACCATCACTTTTATCCTTGTCATCCTCGGTTTCCATGTGCGAAGAATCTTTCCTTTTATCCTCATCAGCAGAGGCTTGAGATTTCTTTAAATCATGGTCTGATTTACCAGGAGTAGTTTCTTCACTCTTTGAAACTTGTTTCTTAGCACTCGAGGCTTCCGATTTTTTAACGATTGGGGCAGTTTGTCTTCTTTCAACAGATATAACATGGCCACCAAATTCAGTACGGTGCAATTTTTGGATACACTTCGATGCATCTTTACTAGTAGCCATGGTAAGTAAACCGTACCATTTTCTTTGGGTTCCTTTCGTGCTTCTCACAATTTTGGCAGAAGTAACTTTGCCATGCTTGCTGAACAAATTCTTCAGATCAGATACTTTTGAAGTGCTCGCTAGTCCAGTAACCCAAAGTGTTCTGGCTGTCAAAGCTACCTGCTGAACTTTATCTTTGCCAATGACTTTTAGCACTTTGCTTTTACTTCCTTTTTCAGCATTACTCGAGTCTTCAGCATTTACTTCGCTCTGATTGGTGTCTTGAACTTCTGCTTCTTCAAGTTTTGAGACATCAGAAGATGAAACTGCCACTGCATTATCGTCATTTGAAGGTTTTGAATTCTCTTGCCTCACCTGAGCAGTGGTTCGAAAGCGAGCACTTTCAGTGTCTTCTTTATGTTTATAATCATCCATTTCTTCGTCGCTGCAAGGGGTATCGTCGTCTTCATCATCATCATCCAACTGCTCGGATTTTTGACTGATCTCGCCACATTCCATTTCTTCTTCTTCTCCAATATCGGTACTTTTACGCTTTGCATTACTTTTCGCATTTACCGATTCATTATTCAGCTCAAAATCATGCTCATCAGGATCAACTCCTTCGTCTTCTAATGCATTTCGTAATCTTTCAATCAAAACCGACTTAACACCTGTTTTGTCAAGCCCTCTCTTTTCTAATTCCGCCTTTAAATCGGCAACTTTTAAATCACTAATCTTAAGTTCGATTTTTGCGCTCATTTTCGAGCTCGCGAAAAGATTGATAGTCCAAAACCAAAAGCACAAATTGCGTAAAACCGGCGATTCAATGAAAATGGCTTCTACGGAGAAAAAGCTTTGATGCTAATCGAAGAGTTGAGAAACAGTAATAGCCGCAGCAGAAATGATATGCAAATAAATAAAGATTTCTGTCCAAAGTTTTGTCAGAAAATTATTCAATTAACCTCATAAAAAAAGCGCATTCTATGCAAAGGTAGAAATATATATTGTAGATATGCTGGGCCAAAGAAGCATTTTAAAATTTAATACCAACATTGTAAAAATGTTCCTGCAACCACGTGAAATGGTATCGCACCCTATTCACGTGACGTCACTTGCGCGTGTTAACCGCCAATGAGGATACTGTCGCAGAGGAAAATTCGCTTCTGCAGCGCGCATTATCTCATGAATTATTTTCGGCTTAAAACTTATTTTTCTTTGAAAAAGAGGTCTGAAAGTTTTAATTAGAAATTATAGAAAGAATGATGAATTATTCATTTCTTACGAAATATTCTGTTTGAATCATATTTTCCTGATTTTAATAAAAATATATCTGTTTCAGGGAGAGTATCTTTGTATCGAATGAAAACATTAAAAAAAATGTGTTTACTTCTGTTAAGTTAAAATATAAGGATCTATAGCAAAATGTTGTTGAAAATACTGAGTCTGATCGTCCTGCACGTGACTGTGGAATGACCCAGATACGGTGCTTTCTTTATAATTAAATGAAATATACATATGGACGATTCCACGGTAACTTACGTTACATTTCGACCAACTCTTATGCATTTAGCGCCCAGGGAGGTCATTTTAAGTTTTTCAAAGGGGGGGGGGGCAAAGGAGGAAAGCACAATGCAATTTCATCGGAAAACAGCAAAAACAACGCAAACTTATATTTAAATACATTGATTTCTCAAAGTCAGGGTGGGGTGCAATTGACCAACCCTGCCCTCCCTAAATGACGGGCCTGTTAGCACCTCAGTACAGACAAATATTGTTATACAAACCTTGTATAAAAGCATGCTATGAAAATGACACTCAAAAGCAAAATTAAAGTGCAAAAGTATTCGATGCCTTTAAATTTTACAAAAATTTAGCAGTCAAAAATAAGGCAGTAACACTTACGTTACACAAAAAGGGAATGACATAATATGAAAATTGGTTTTAAGGTAAATTTCTGCTCTATTATAGCTGTTTTCTTGTTTGAAGTATAATTTATCAATTCCTTATAATGCTTAGGAATTAATTTTCATAAATTTAAAAATTTATTTCAAAAATTGAAAATTATGGGAATTTTTAACTGGGTAATTTACGTTTCAGTAACTTATGTTACAAAATTTACCTACTAGCATATCTTTATTACTAAAATTAATAAATGAAAATTACAGCTTAGTTTAGATCAAAGTATTGAAAATTAACAATTATGAATTAAATTTACAGAAATTAATGCCAAACTCAATGATCAATCGACAATATTACATAATTTTATAAGACTTTTAAATGCATACTGGTAGCTGTTAATAACAAGTTCGGGTATTTCAATTTTTCGAATCTTGTTTTCTTTCTTATAATAAATTTCATCTGTCGTTTCTGGCCATTTCTAATTGGTTCCAACAGCAGCCATTACATAACTCTTACTTTAAACTCGTTTTCTTCAATAATCGTCACAACTAAGAATACAATGTATTTTCGTATTTCACCACACACCATTCACCAGCTTTTATCTCTGGATTTTCTTCTTGTTCCTTAAAATACTTAACAAAACGAAACCCCACAGTTTGTCCATTTCTAGTTCTTAAATGGCCATCGTCAATGTGCGGATTTTCAGAAAATATTTTGATAAATTTAGAAATTTGTAATATCCTCATGACTTTTCCCATACCCCTTCCACAGCGCATTTTTCTGCAGAGTTCAGAGGCATTTAAATGCGGATTAAAATTATTTCACCTGTAATATTTAATTTATTTTCCTTTAAAACAGTTATCTAAAGAAAACATTGAAACTTACCAACGTTGACAGATTGACCATTTGCTTTACCAAAAGTTAAATATTTCATTTCCAACTTCAAAGTTCTGCCAAAACTAAAAATACTATTTTTGACAAAAAAAGTAGCATACATAATAAACTTCTAACATTTTTAAACCTAAAAATATGCATAACAGACGCGTTGCTGTAGTTTGATTTTTCCAACGCTTTTAAACACATACATGGAATTGCCCGTATTCTTTCACTAATAATCATTATTCAAGTTGTAATAATTTATCTGGTAAGACGATTGATTATACAAATGCTCCGCTGCTCAGACTCCTTTTCAGTCTCCGGCAGTCTCCAAATCAGGCAGACTCCGACTTTGGTTCCACAGTAGGGAAGTGGAAATTTGATATTAAAAAAAAAAAAAGGTTTTTTTTCTATCAAATTTGCAATAGTACGGAGAAGTTGCCTTACAATATTATAAGTATGTGTGAAAAAATTCTTTTGATCTGAGTTAATATCTTCCCGTTCTTCTTTCACTAATAATCATTATTCAAGTTGTAATAATTTATCTGGTAAGACGATTGATTATACAAATGCTCCGCTGCTCAGACTCCTTTTCAGTCTCCGGCAGTCTCCAAATCAGGCAGACTCCGACTTTGGTTCCACAGTAGGGAAGTGGAAATTTGATATTAAAAAAAAAAAGGTTTTTTTTCTATCAAATTTGCAATAGTACGGAGAAGTTGCCTTACAATATTATAAGTATGTGTGAAAAAATTCTTTTGATCTGAGTTAATATCTTCAGTTTGCCTCTGTAGCCGTTTTTATTATACAAAATTCTTCAAATGTTCTCATTGTTTCAAAAAATGAGAAATAGGAATTCTTAGTTCAATAGTGCCAATATTTTTGTTTTGAGTTACTATCTTTTGATACCTCTGGGGTCGTTCATTATACTACAAAATTCTTTAATTTTTCCTTTTTTCAATACTTTTTCTTTTAATAGTACGAAATAATAATCCTTCTGTCCAATGCGGCCTGAAAGTTATCATATGGTATCCTTAGAAAGCATATACAAATTCTTATTGATGTGGGCCAATGGCTTGTTACCCCCAAAGCCGTTGGTCATACAAAATTTGCTGATCGTTTTTTCAATATTTTTCTTAAAATAAGTTATTGGAATCCTTAGTTACAATAGAGCCGAAACTTTTCACACGTTGTAAGGATACCATGCGGTAACTTTTCTCCACTATTGAAACTAAGGATTATTATTTCATATTAATAATAAAAAAAAAAGTATCGAAAAAACGAGAAAAATAACGAATTTTGTATAAGAAACGTCCCAGAGGTAACTGAAGATATTAACTCATATCGCAAAAATTTTTCACGATGCACACGCCCAAAGGATAGAACAACTTTTTGTCACTATTATAACTAAGGATTTCTGTTTCTCATTTTTTGTAAAACATGATAAAAATTGACTTATTTTGCATATTAAACGGCCCTAGAGGCAACTGAAGATATTAACTCTGATTAATGAAATTTTGCAATCTATTCCGGCTTTAGTCAGCGCTTCTTCATGTCTAGCAAGATTGTGTACTGGACACTAAGGCTCGACCGATGGTATTTTTTGGCCGATGGGCCGATGCCGATTGTTTAAAGTTGGCCGATGGCCGATTGCCGATTATTTTCCTCTTCCCATGACCGATGGCCGATGAGAAAAAAATCAAAAGATCAGAAAAATAAATGTTTTATAAGAGATTTGAAGGGTCATATGCTCATTTCATTCTACTTTTTTTTCTCTACGAATACAGGATAAATAATCATTCAGATAAAGTCATTCAGATTTTGGCATAAATTTCTATTTTACTAACACTCGATTTAGTGTTCACAAGATTTCCCGCATATACTTGTGTCACTCAAAAACCGTATGAGAGAGAGAGAGAGAAAAGTAGTACAACCCTGTGCAAATTAATTGAAACAAACTTAAAATTGAGAAAACTAAGAAGAAATACGATTTTATCTGAATTTATGTGAAGTCAAAACTTAAAATTGAGAAAACTAAGAAGAAATACGATTTTACCTGAATTTATGTGAAGTCAACGTTAACATTTGGACACGATTTGGCTTGGAATCCACCACTTTTTTACACTCATTTGTAATATGTGTGTCCTTATACGAGACATGAATTAGCGAAGTGAGTAGCTTCTCCATAGTTGAACAGCCCTTATGAAATAGGCGACTCTTGCATATAGCCCAAAGATTCTCGACTGGATTGATACCAGGAGAGTTCCCAAGACCTTTATTGTCACCATTTGTTTCTCAGACATGAATTTCCTGGTAATTTTGGCAGCAAAGGATTTAATCTCGCTGGAAAATCTCCATTCCGTCTGCGCATCGTTTCTTCAATCCTGGTACAGCATTTTTTTCCCCCGAAATTGTAATACGAGGGTTGCGTTTTTTCAACCTCCGTTAGGCTATAAAAAATAAACGGATTCAAATAAAAAAAATATTTTTTTAAATCAAAAGTAAGGTACAATCCTCTACAATTTTCTACATTATCACCTTGACGATTGAAGCATTTTTTATATCTGTGAACGAGTTTTATAATAGCCTCTTTGTAGAATGTAGCCGCCAATGATTGGAAGTGAGTTGTGACTGTGTCTTTGGGTTCCACGCCACTTTGGACGCCCGATGCCTTTCCAGACCCCAAGCAGGGATCTCCAAGTCTTTACTTCAGTTCAGGGAACACATTTAAGTCACTTGGTGCTCTGTCGGAACTTAATGGTGGGTGTTCAAAAATGTCTCATTGAATGCATGAAATTTCTGGAGGAACCGTTTTTGTTACACAAGCGCTATGATGACGGGCATTGCCATGCCCTCTGCTTGGGGGCATGGCAATGACCGTCAACCCTTCTTGGAGAGAGCCCTGCTTGGGGTCTGGAAAGGCATCGGGCTTCCAAAGTGGCGTGGAACCCAAAGACACCGTCACAACTCACTTCTAATCATTGGCGACAACGTTCTACGAGGAAGCTATTATAAAGCTCGTTCACAGATATAAAAAATGCTTCAATCGTCAAGGTGATAATGTAGAGAATTGTAGAGGATTGTACCTTACTTTTGATAAAATATATATATTTTTTTAAATTTGAATCCGTTTATTTTTTATAGCCTAACGGAGGTTGAAAAAAAAAAACAATCCTCGTAGATTACTCAGAACGCATCATACCCTCAGCAGGCTGCAAAGAACCAACCCCATTTTAAGCGAAACAGCCCCCAAACACTTCTGTTGAGGGTGTAAACAAATCGGTTCATGATTCAGTCTCGAATTCTTTTACCTGGAGGTCTCCGTTCATTGGCCTTTTACTATGAAATTAATTATGTCACAAAATAGTTCTTTCCTCTCATTTTAACAGCTCAATTCTAGCAGTTTAATACCCACAAGTAGCGCTTTTTCTTCAATGGTTTGGTCAGAAGCTGTTTCTTCATAGGCCGATAGGCCAGCCGACCAGTAAATGAGCTCATATTTATTCCACACCTTTTTAAATCTCTATTAAGTGCTGCACAAGTCTTATTACTTTGCATAAGTAGAAAAGAGTCATCTTTTGGTGCTATTTTCAATTTTCGGGAACATTTTTTTTATTATTATTAATCATTTTTTTAATTTCAATGCCGACTAATCTATATACATAAAAGACTACTTTTGAAAACGTATGTCCGGGGTAATCTTCCAAACTACTGGACCGATTTTAACCATTTTTGCACCGTTAGATAGCTACAGTAACAGAGAGCAGGATAAGCTATAATTTATTTCTAAAAAGCTTAGTTTAAAAAAGTTATTATGGAAAACAGTTAATTTTATGTCATTTCCCCATTAAATGATTAAATTTTCAACCCATTGTTGCAAAAATTTGGTGCCATGCAGCAACAATATTGATTGTAATCATATTGAAAATTTTGAACCAAGGCTTCTCTGGAGGAAATTATTGCCTTCTAAGGATTTTTATATTTATCTGAGCCAACAATCGCTAACGGGTGAAATAAAAAAAAATTGATTTTGGCAATAGTTAGAGAATAGAAAGTGTTTACAGTCAAAAAAATTTCTAAATCTATATACATAAAAGACTACTTTTGAAAACGTATGACCGGGGTAATCTTCTAAACTACTGGACCGATTTTAACCATTTTTTCACCGTAGATAGCTGCAGTAACAGGGAGCAGGATAAGCTATAATTTATTTCTAAAAAGCTTAGCTTAAAAAAGTTATTATGGAAAATAGTAAATTTCATGTAATTTTGCCATTAAATGATTAAATTTTCAACCCATTGTTGCAAAAATTTGGTTGCATCGCAACAACAATATTAATGGTTATCATGATAAAAATTTTGAGCCAAGGCTTCTCTGGAGTAAGTATGAAATTTATTGCTTTCTTAGGATTTTTAGATTCATCTGTGCCAATAATCGTTAACGAGACTAAATAAAAAGATAATTGATTTTGGCAACAGTTAGAGAACAGAAAATGTTTATAGTCAAAAAATTTCTAAGTAAGGTACATAAGATGTTTTCACCAATGTAGTCACAAGGATATAAACTAATGATGGGACTTATTTTACGTGTAATGTTTGGAAATACTTGACTCCAGTGCGATTGATTTTACAGGGTGCGACAGAGAAACTTGCTGATTTTAATTGGATGCTAATTAGCAAGGAGTGGTCAGAAAGGAGTGGGAAAAGTCTCATTTCAAAGAGAGGGTCCTGAAGTTTTTTTATCTCACAGTTTAATTGTCGCCATGCGTTGGACAAAGGAGCAACGAGCGTTCGCCGCCGAATTTTACTTTTCAAATAATCTTTCGGTGGCTGCCACTCAACGTGCCTTCCGAGCTCGGTTCAAAATTCAGCCCGTTGTTCCCATTCCTGGCTGGGAATCGACTGTTTTGTGGGTGAAAACATTCAGGGAAAGTGAGAGTGTGGCAAACAGAGGCCCAGGAGGTCAACGGATTTCCAGAACCCTAGAAAACGTCGAAAAAGTGAGGGAGTCGTTTTTGCGCTCTCCCAGGCGTTCGGCGCGTAAACACGCTGCTGCTTTGGGGATTTTTGATTGGACACTGAGACGAATTCTTCACAACGAACTCCAGTTTCATCCCTACAAACTTGCTGTGGTTCACCAGTTGAGTGATAACGTCTCCTTGAAAGGTGACGTACCGTGGCCGATCCGCTCTTCCGATTTGACACTCTGTGATTATTTTTTATGGGGGTATCTCAAATCGATCGTTTACAACGCAAGCCCCGGATCCTGCAACGCTTGGAGAACAACATCCGGCTTGCTATCACCAACATCCCATCAGTCGATATGCTCGAAAGAGTGCAACAAATCTAGGGTACATGAGTGCATCATTAACAGGGACCGTCATTCTTCCCGATGTAGTTTTTAAATCTAACTAATATAAAAATTCAGAATGGGTACCATATCTTATAAAAAGTAGTAAACTGATACATTATGTACCCTTAGTTAACTTTTCAAGTCTGCAAGTTTCTCCGTCGCACCCTGTACCAAGCTTATAACATTTCCGATTTACCTTAACATTATTTGTAACTTGCATTTGTATTTAAGGTGTGTAATACAGTTTTTTAGTTTGTCCAGTTAGAAAAAATTACCATTGTTTGCAGAAGTAGCCATTGTGTGTATAGATATGCACTTTAATGTTGAAAAATTCATGAACGAGTGTCACTAAAACACCATACCCGGCCGAAACCCGGGAAGGGCCGGGTACCCGGCTAGTCTATATACATAAAAGACTACTTTTGAAAACGTATGTCCAGAGTAATCTTCCAAACTACTGAACCGATTTTAACCATTTTTTCACCGTAGATAGCTACAGTAACAGGGAGCAGGATAAGCTATAATTTATTTCTAAAAAGCTTAGTTTAAAAAAGTTATTATGGAAAATAGTAAATTTCATGTAATTTCCACATTAAATGATTAAATTTTCAACCCATTGTTGCAAAATTTCGTTGCCTCGCAACAACAATATTAATAGTAATCATGATGAAAATTCTGAACCAAGGCTTCTCTGGAGTAAGTATGAAATTTATTGCTTTCTTAGGCAGGGATTCAAGTGAAACAGCACTGCGATAGCTTCGAATGCAATCGCTACTGGAAGTGAATTACATTATCATCAGCTTAACTTGGCACTGACGTCACTACGAGCGGAGCCAATAAGAGCTCACAAGCAGTCGGCCATCTCCTCTTATTCGCCAAGTAGGCTGGGACGTTTTATCTAGCTCATTTTTCATAGGCAAACGTCACGATGAACGTTCTAATGTAATTCATTTCCAGTATCAATAAACGTTCTAATGTAATTCATTTCCAGTAGCGATTGCAGTTTGCGATAGCCTGTTTCACTTGAATCCCTGTCTAAGGCAGGGATTCAAGTGAAACAGCACTGCAATCGCTTCGAATGCAATCGCTACTGGAAGTGAATTACATTATCATCAGCTTAACTTGGCACTGACGTCACTACGGGTGGAGCCAATAAGAGCTCACAAGCAGTCGGCCATCTCCTCTTATTCGCCAAGTAGGCTGTGACGTTTTATCTAGCTCGTTTTTCATAGGCAAACGTCACGATGAACGTTCTAATGTAATTCATTTCCAGTATCAAGAAACGTTCTAATGTAATTCATTTCCAGTAGCGATTGCAGTTTGCGATAGCCTGTTTCACTTGAATCCCTGCCTTAGGATTTTTATATTCATCTATGCCAATAATCGATACCGGGTTAAATAAAATGAAAACTGATATTGGCAACAGTTAGAAAATGATTT
This sequence comes from Uloborus plumipes, assembly GCA_038373865.1. NCBI lineage: Eukaryota > Metazoa > Arthropoda > Arachnida > Araneae > Uloboridae > Uloborus > Uloborus plumipes. The sequence continues at coordinate 85,506 of JAXGGA010002857.1, forward strand.
TTTGGAAAATCACACGGATAAAATAAACTAGGTGACCCGTGCGGAATTCCGCAAAAAAAAAAAAAAAAGCTCTAAACTTAAAATTTAATACGACAATTTTTATTGGCTTCATTTGCACAACATCGCCATCTACTGCCGTCGTTCTGACAACTTTTCAAAGAGATCAAAGACACGTTCACTTTTACAACTACTACAAAAGTGATACCCTATATTAAAATCAAATACCCAAGGCTACTACTAAACTAAATACTAACGTTATCGCAAAACTACCATAGTATTTTGAAACAATAAAAGTTACAATTAAGGTTTACCGAGCTAAGCCTTGGCTTGAAATGTCGCATTTAAAATTGATTTGAGCAACAATGTAACGATTTTGACAGTTGAGCAAAAAATTTAACTTTTTCAAACTTCAATCGCTTATAAGTCGCTTAAACGTGGATTTTCGAGATTCTCGTTACGCGGCGCTAGCGGAGAAACGTTCTAAAGAACGCATTTTTTTTAATCTTTCGAATGAAATCAAAATGGAGACGATACGACAATTATTTCGCTAGATAGAGTCAATTTTGTGCCCAAAAATTGAAGTTCGAATAAAAAACGAACCGACACTTTTTAGAGGGTGGGTCTAATTTTCGTCAATAGCCCGCGGGATAAGCTTCAAAATCATAAATTTTCTTGCAATTCGATAAAGAAATGAGCGAGTTTCGACCGGGTATAGGATTCGGCTTAGAGAAATAATATATGGAGATAACGCATTTTAGTTTGATTTCACGTTCTTCTTCACACCCAGTTAATTTACCGCATGATCACAAAAAATAGCTTTAAGAAATATGATTCTACTGGGCTTAGTTGAAACTCATATATTTATTTTCTTGGATTTGGCATGTTGCATTTAAACCCGTGCGACGCCGGGCACATCAGCTAGTATCATATATTGGAGACAACTGAGTGATATAATCGCAAAGTGTTTTATAAATAACAAAGAAAGATACAACAAAAATGGCGAAAGAAATGAAATACTGCATTGGGTATTAGCTGGGCGGTACTTGATAAAACTCCTATAAAATTGTCGATCTTTTTAGTTCCAACGACAGGACTATAGAAACTGGAAACTGGATCCTCATTCAATGAATGCATCCTTTTCTATTTTCCATGAAGTTGTAGGTTCGTCAGTGTCTGATTCACAGCTGCTATCTAAAGTCTCCATGGTACTGTTTAAATAATATTAAGCACCAAAATGCAAATAATACCATAGAAAGCAAAGAGCTAACACGTACGGTCTGGACACACGGCGGATGGACACTCCTGCTTAAATGAATATGACTTAAAGAGAAAATCAATATTCAAGTCAAGACTGGATAATTTAGAATTGAGTAACATAATATTAGATTTTAGAAAAAAAAATGAAAACAATAATCTTATCACATAACACCAGAGATGGGCCCCTCCTCGCGAAATTTTACATCATACATCCCTTCTTCTCCTAAAATAAATGTGTTTGCCAAATTCATCTGGCTAACATCTTTTTAAAATTAAAAAGAAGAAGAAGCATTTCATTCACATACATAAAAAAAAGGAAAAAAAAGAAAAGAAAAGAAATGAAAATTTCGGTATCTGCCCGATTTGGGGGCGGGGGGGGGGGAATTCCAAAACCCAGAACTGTTTTGGTCCCGTTGCTGCCAGATTTCAAGCCACATGGTGAACGTACTTTTATTTTAATTGTGAAGTAAAATATAGAGAAGATAGAATTCCCTCTTAAGAAAACTTTTCTTTTTTAAACATCGGCCATGCATCGGCATTTAGATTTTTTCAGGCTGATGGGCCGATGTTTTTCCCAAGTTAGCATCGGCGGCCGATGCCGATGGCCGATGGAAAAAGTTTCAACCATCGGCGCCGATGCATCGGTCGAGCCTTGCTGGAGGGTCATTCCATTTTGAATCAACAAATTTTCAAAAAAGTTGTTGCATCACCATTTTTGATTTTGATGAAAATGGGCATGTGTATTCCTTTTACTTCCCAGAGCTCAAAATAGTGTTCATTTTATTTTTAAAAAATTTACCCTTTGATATATAGGCCATTTTTGTTGTTGGCAACAGCGAAAATCGGGCGTTTTGATGCTTTGTCTTATGAACTATAACTTTTTTTCTGTCAAAGATTTTGAGCTCAAATATAGCTCATTGGAAAGCTAAGAAAAAGATCCTTTTATATATGCTATCAATAAATTTCAGATGAATTTGAAAAAATATTTATTTTTTCAAGGTCAAAGTTCACGACGAAAATGACATTTTTTACTACTTTCGAACACTAAAAACCGATGAAGGGTTCAAAGTAACAAGCCCATTTTTTCATCATACTGTATAAAACTTACTGTATAAAAAAAATTTTCTTGCTACTCCACCCCCTTTATGAGATATGCCCCCCCAAAGTTGTAAATTTTTTAAAAAATCCAATTTTCAACTCTAAAAAAAATGCATGTGGGGGGCAAGATAAAAAATTTTTTATTGTGGTATTTTCAGTACTTTTTACCAGCTTTCTAATAAAACAAAAGTTGCTTTGTTATTCAAAGGCGTTTGGCAGATATAAGGGTCTGAACTTTCAAAAAATTGCACAAAAACAACACGATTATTTTTATTATTTTAAATCTTTTTTTTTTTTTATTTAAATGTAATTATATACCTTATTCTTTGCAATAAATGCTAAAAAAAATACTAAGAAGAGCAATGAAGAAACATATTTAAAGTTTAATAAAATAATTTTATATTTTTAACACATGGGAATATAGAATATCACTAGTCTGATTTTTAAACATCTGATTGCTACCTACAACAGGACTGAGCATTTCTCAACTTGTCCAAGTTTGTTCATACCATGTGATCATCCTTGTTCTGGCTTGCTCTCACATGTGTATCTTAGTTGTCTTTCAAATTCTGAAAGAAGTAGGTTGTTGAGCTAGTGTTTCTGCTGTAAAATCTTGTGAAGCTGATGTGATTTCTTTTCATTTCAAGTTCATTCATATTCACAGAATGTTTTGTTAAAGATAAAAGAAGAAATTCTTTAGAATCCTTAAATATAAATTTAAATTTGACGTTCTACATGTAAACTGTGATAAGTTATGGAAATCCTAAATGCTCCATAGGAGTTTTTGAGAATGATGATTGTAATATTTTAAGTTACAGTAGGCAGTCTACTGTAAATAGTATTTCTGAGTACAGTGATGATGATAAAACTTTACTGCACCTGAGTACTGGGTGTAAAACTATTGAAACTGTTTGTACATACCATGCAAAAAAATTTCTTGCAAAGTTTTGCCACCTTTATGGAATTTCTTGCTGGTTCTTCACAGTTTACATGTAGAAAGACAAATTTAAATTTATATTTAAGGATTCTAAAGAATTTCTTCTTTTACCTTTAACAAAACATTCTGTGAATATGAATGAACTTGAATTGAAAATAAATCACATCAGCTTCACAAGATTTTACAGCAGAAACACTAGCTCAACAACCTACTTCTTTCAGAATTTGAAAGACAACTAAGATACATATGTGAGAGCAGAGAGCAAGCCAGAACAAGGATGACTACATGGTATGAACAAACCTGGACAAGTTGAGAAATGCTCAGTCCTGTTGTAGGTAGCAATCAGATGTTTAAAAATCAGACAAGTTTAGTGGTATTCTATATTCCCAGGTTTTAAAAATATTAAATTATTTTATTAAACTTTAAATATGTTTCTTCATTGCTCTTCATAGAATTTTTTTAGCATTTAAGGCAAAGAATAAGGTATATAATTACATCTAAATAAAAAAAAAAGATTTAAAAAAATGAAAACAATCGTGTCGTTTTTGTGCAATTTTTTCAAAGTTCAGTCCCTTATATCTGCCAAACGCCTTTGAATAACACAACAACTTTTGTTTATTAGAAATCTGGTAAAAAGTACTGAAAATACCACAAATAAAAAAAAAATTATCTTGCCCCCCACATGCATTTTTTTTATGGTTGAAAAATGGATTTTTTAAAAAAAATTTACATTTGGGGGGGGGGGGGCATATCTCATAAAGGGGGTGGAGTACAGTAAGTAACCATGACTATGAATATATGATGAAAAAATGGGCTTGTTACTTTGAACCCTTCATGGGTTTTTTAATGTTCGAAAGTAGTAAAAAATGTCATTTTCGTCGTGAACTTTGACCGTGAAAAAATAAATATTTTTTCAAGGTCATCTGAAATTTATTAATAGCATATATAAAAAGATCTTTTTCTCAGCTGTCCAATGAGCTATATTTGAGCTCAAAATCTTTGATAGAAAAAAAGTTATAGTTCATAAGACAAAGCATCAAAACGCCCGATTTTCGCTGTTGCCAACAACAAAAATGGCCTATATATCAAAGGGTAAATTTTTTAAAAATAAAATGAACACTATTTTTTGAGCTCTTTGAAGTAAAAGGAATACACATGCAAATTTTCATCAAAATCAAAAATGGTGATGCGCACCCCATTTGTTGATTTAAAATGGAATGAACCTGGACACACCATAAAAATAATATTTAAAGCAGTAGAAAAAGTTTTCAATATCTGTACATCATGTAATTTACATCCAGCAACGCTCGAATACATCTTAAATTGTATGGGGTTGACAAAGAGGGAACTTTTCTCATCAAGTTCCCTCTTTGTCTTTTTTTTTAATACTTTTTAAATGTTTTTAATGTTTTTAACATTATATAATGTTAGGACTTTTAGATTTTTTTTGTGTGTATATTTATAGTATTTGTATTTTAGATATCAGTATGTTTTTAATGTAATTGTGTTTTAGCTTCTTCATTGATACATGACCATGTCTTGTGTCGTGTACACTCGGGATAATAATAATAATAATAATAATAATAATAATAATAATATACATACAAATAAAAATAAATTGTGCAAACATATCAACAATATCATAGGGCAAATTTCTCGCACTGTTGAAAATTTGATTAAAAAAAGTTTTGTTTCGGTACACCTTACTCCGCAGCCATGGCACAAAAGCAGACTCGAGGGAAAACGACCGTCTCACAGTCTTGGAATTTTGAAGCTTCTGACTTCCGACTTTAACTCTTTTACTTCAAAATGATCCGACTAGGACTCTGGAGTTGTGGTAGAAATTTTAAGCTAGCTTTGCTGATGTTAAAAGAAATAATGAGGTTCGATGCCCTCTCCCCCCTCTCTTCTTGGCTACACATTCCGCTTTTTCATTTATTTCAAATAAAATTGTTGTGAAAAGTCCTCATCCAGTTTCTCTTTTACAAAAACATTTGCCTGTTTTGATTTTACGCTTTGAAATTTTCATTTTAACCCAGACATTTGTGTCTGAAATATAAATTCTTACTGCTCCACACATTATTTTTTAACTCTTTGGACTGTGGTGGCATTTTACAATGATATTGTAAAACGTAGATCGTAGATGATTTTTTGTCCACTTTTTTCTTTCTTTTTTTAAATTTGAAGTAGGGTAAGTGCTCCAGTAGTCGGCCAGTCTACAGTAGTGGGCCACAATGACATAAAACTCCTCATAAATAGTACATTTTTAATTCAAAATCAGATATGGCGCATTCACACATTCATGTACCTATCCTCAATCATCAACCAGTGGCAGTTAAGTTCTGGGTTCTTTTTTTGAATGAGTAATGAGTCATTTCATTTTGAATGGAGTGCCCGTCATCCAAGATTGCGATTCTGCTTATTTTTCAGCTAAGATGATTCTGTGGCCAACTACTGGAGCATTTACTAGTGTTGACAACAACGTGGATTTCAACATAAATGTTTTTTAAATTTCTGAAACAAGTAGGTGATTCACTATCAAAAAGGTTCATTCTAAAGTTTTACGATGTTTTTGTTGCTGTATTGATAGCTGAAAGCTCTAGGTTAGTCAAGATCAACAAAGGATCTCTTAAATGGCGGACTACTGGAGCACACTTACCCTATCTAAAGTTTTCTTTTACTTTCGTCTTTTACCTTCACCGAGAACGGTTTCTGCGACTTTTCATTGCAATATTTTAATTTTCTCTTTTCCTGTTTTGACTTTCTTTTTGTTTGAAACACTTTCTGCGGGTTATTTTTTTCCACTTTGCCGTTATTTTCGTGACCTGAAGGAGGGAGAAAAAAAAAAAAAAAATAAAAATTCAACTTTTCATTTTGCTTTATTTTCCTCTACATTGCAATGATTTTCACCAGAGAGAAAAAAAAAGGCGGCTTTTTACGTAACTTGGATGTTTACTTACTAATTCCTTTTTTAAAACTGACTTTTGTCATGGTTTCCTATAAAGTACCGAAAACTTTTTTTTTGTAAAAAATGGTTGAAAAGTACATTTTTGCTACCTCTAGACAATGTTAATAATGCAGATTCCTGTGCTGATATTCTGTGCTTTTATTAGCCTTCGCATCTGGTATTTGATTATCAAATTCCTCATAATCACCTTCACTATTTAACAAATCAACCATAGACTCCTCTAAACTATTGCAACAGTCTTTCCTATAGCAGAGCTCCGTTTCTCTTCAAACTGCAGCTGTTGTAAGACTTACTTCTGTTTTAACCCTCGTGGGTCGCCCCCATTTCTGTTACACTCAAGACCTGTAAGGGCCATAAACGACCCCAATGCTTCCTTTTATTAATTTATTATGATTATTGAATGTTACATGCATTATTTAAGTTCACACATTTTTTAATGCTAAAAAAATAAAAATAAAAAGACACAATCAAAGTAAAATTTAGTTTATGCATTAAAAATGAAAATTTTAGAGCAAAACTTACAATAACTGTAGATTTATTTACAACTGTTACAGACCTGAAAAAACATGATTTTTTGCAAGTGAATTTCAAACACTAATGACATTTTCGATGCATTTTCTGTCAAGTTCTCTTGGACAAAAGTTGCAGCGTCCTCTTTTTTTGGAATTCTGGGAAAGTGACCCCAAGGGTCTTGTGTGCAAAAAATGCAATTCGGGAAAAATAAAACACAATAATAGCATTATTTTGAATAGGAAACTAGAAGAATAAAAGCCACGAAATGCCATTAAAAACAAATGGTTGATTAACAAGATATATTAAACAGAAATTGCATTGGGGTCACATATGACCCCAAGGAACCCACGAGGGTTAATAGCTGTCAGTAATTTTTGTTTTATGTCCCTGAGACCGTTCTCAAAGAATAACACAACGGATTGAATATCGGAAAAGAATAACACATACTATATCTCTCTCTGATTTTTTTTTTCTGGCTAAGTCACAGGTATAATAAGCTTACGAGAGGAGGTCTGGGGGACATCAATGGAACTGGAAATTGAATGAAAAAAAAAGTTGAAATCCTTATCCGCATTTGTATCCGCGGATCTATATTTTCAACGATCCGGTTCATCACTAGTACACTGCAAAAAATGAAATATTGTTTAATGCACAGTAATAAACTGTAACACTACCAGTTTTACAGTAACTGTACTGTAAAGTAAGCAACTTACTGTAAAGTAAGTAATTTCACAGGTTTCTTCCGTAAAATTTAGCTAGATCCCAAGTAGCATCAACTCATCGGATTTTGCTCGGCCGATCATCGAACTCCTTGTAAACTGATCCCGTAACGCACGATGACATCGTTCCGATCAGTATCCAAGCACGGTTTTCGACGAGCTACTTTTCATCGAAAAGCGATATCCTTCCGATCAACTTTCCCGATGAAAATAAGCCGAGCATCCAAAATTGATCCTAAATTCATCGGCACGGGACTGCACTGCTCGTAAATTGCTCCAAATTTCACCGTATTTCGAGCAAAACTCATCGGATTTTGCTGCTCGGATTCTGTTTGGCCGATGAGACATATTGGAGCAGTTCCCGATGAGAACTCATCGAATCCGATCATCGGCCGATGAGAATTTCATCGGGTATAGATGAATGGCCGATCATCAGCCGATGAGATTATGCTGCTAGGGATTATACTGCAAAAACAACAATATAATACTGGCAGCAGACGTTCCAGTTTAAATCTAAAATGAACGGTAATAAACTGTAAAATTAGCAATTTTACAGTTTAGCACTATAAAATAGGCTGTATTATACTGTCAAAACAACATTCATTTTGTACAATTACGACCATTTAAGTTGAAAAACCTGCATTTGATGACCACCTCACCTCAAACTACTAAAGAAATGTTGCCGAATGAGAAACAGTAGTTAAAACATTTTTCTGATGTGTTTGTAAAAAAATCATCATGCCAATAAAGCGATAAATTTGGCAATTACTGCCTGTTTTATGCAGACTTCATTTACCCAACCTGTTCACTTTATCCCACTGGACTTTATGCTTTTAAAACAACAAATTCAAAAATAGTTCGTAAATTAAAAAGATAAAAAATTGTGTCGTAAAGATACACGGTTTAAGTAAACTTTTGCATGGCAGATAAACAGTTTAATTATCAATCACTTATGAATGGAATAAATTGCGTTTATCATTCATTTATTTATTTAAAATTGTATAGGTTTGTGTGTCATAATTTTCTCTCTCTTCGTTTTTTATCGGACCAGAATTTCAAAGCCCTCGCATGAAAGCTTCACTTGAAAAGTTTTAAAAGTTTCTAAATTGATGACTAGACTTATATTAAAGAAATCTTCGAAAATCTGCATCATTTGAAACGTTTAAAATGCCCGGAATCCACAAACATATATTTACTTAATTTCAGCAGTGAAATTATTATTTTTCACATTCTTTAACAAAAAACTAATTTTTTAATCTAATTGAAGTTAAAAACCAACATAAATAAAGCACAAATAGTCGGAAAGTATTGCGAATAGATATTTGCTATACTTTCTACCTATTTGGGCTTTATTTACGTTGTTTTTTAACTTCAGTTATATTTTAGCACAAAGCTTATTTGATCATTTTTAATTAACTTTTTAATTATTACTATTTTTTTTTTTTTTGGTAACAATTAAAAAACAACTACGTCACTTTCGCTACACAAAACGATTGTGGATCAGAATTTCAAAACCACCCCAGAAAAAGTTTCACTTCATTTCACTTCACTTCACTAAAAAAAACACCTTTTATAACCCTCCTTCCCCCCCGTTTTTTGTTATAACTTGTTATAGACCTCAGCTGAGCATTTCAATTTTTTACTCACAGAAGAAAAAGTTGGAACACTCAGCTGAGTTACAAGAGAACTTAACAGCAGAATCTAATCTTATAAATATTCAGAAATGTATAAAAACCTCTCCAACCAAACGTATAAAAGTAGAAAAATTCAATCGCGAATTCCATATTATACAGATGGGAAGAATGAGACAGCGTTTATTTTAGAAATTTAAGGAAGAGTTTTCTCCCAGCTGTGAAAACTATCAAGGCGAAAAGTACGGAAAGCTGTTTTGAATATATCTACGATAGACGAATCCAAACGAGAAATTGGAAATTCTGTATAAACATAGGATGATTTTTTGCTTCTATTTTTGAAGTCAAATTTTATATCTGTTTTGATTTGAATTTTGAAATAAATAATGAAATAATAGTCCGTAAATCTGGGCTAGTATTTGGCCTTAGATATTTGTACTTAAATATAAATTTGAAATTGCTTTCAGATGTTAAGAAAAAGTTATCTCTTGCTTGTGTTATTTTTCATGAAAGAAAATCTTACTGGTTTGTCTTAAGATGTTACAAAACACAGTTGTCTTAAACTGAACAAAATAAATAAAAAAATATATAAATAGATAAAATAAATCAATAAAAAATCAAAATAAAGAAAATAAATAATTAATAAAAACAAAAAATAAGTAAATAAAAATGAAAAATAAGCAAAATCTGCAAGTTTGTCTGAAGCTTAAACTCCTCTGGAACTACTACGAGTCGAGAGTCGAACGAGATTAAACAGTTCCAATGCTTAACATCAGACACTTGTGAAGGTTTTAACTACTATAATAATCCTTTCGTCATATTTTAAAAGGTCCTAAATCCAAATTTTGCTGCTATTCATTTTTACAGAATTTTTGTTATTTGTTCAAAATATAGTTATCTAAGAAATGTAAAATTTTGTGCCTACATGGTTCTACTTTTGAGCTACAACATTAAAAAAAAAAAAAAAAAAAAAAAAAAAACATAAATAAATTAAAAAATAAATAAAAACATAAATAATAATAAATAAAATATATATATAAATATACCCGGCTCTGCCTGGGTTTCTGCCTCGTAATATGTGTTTCAGTGAAACTCATTCATAATTTCTTCAACATTAAAGTGCACATCTATATACATAAATGGCTACTTCTGTAAGCAATGGCTATTTTTCTGTCTGGATAACTTAAAAAAACTGCGTTACACACCCTAAATACAAATGCAAGCTACAAATAATGTTTAGGTAAATAGGAATTATTATAAGCTTGGTATATTAAAATAAATATATATTTACAGTATCAATCGCACTGGAGTCAACCATTTCCAAATATTTCACGTTAAATAAGTGCCATTATTACAGTATCTCTCTTTGTGACTCCATTTGTGAAAACTCAATTGGTAAAAACATAAAATGATGTGATTAAGAAATTTTTTTGACTATAAACACTTTCCATTTTCTATGTGTTGCCAAAATTAATTCCATTTTTATTTAACCCGTTAGCGATTATTGGCATAGATGAATATAAAAATAAGAAAGCAATAAATTTCATACTTACTCCAGAGAAGCCTTGGTTCAAAATTTTCATCATGATAACTATTAATATTGTTGTTGGAGGCAACCAAATTTTGCAACAATGGGTTGAAAATTTAATCATTTAATGGGAAAATTACATGAAATTTACCATTTTCCATAATAACTTTTTTAAACTAAGCTTTTTAGAAATAAATTATAATGGCGAACTAAGGACAACCAGGGATTGCGAACCAGAGTTCTGGTCTTCCCCCTGATGACGTGCCAGTCCTTGGTTCGCCATTTCACTATCTCCTTTTGTGTTTTTGATCATATTAATAAAAAAGCATTTATGAAGGTCAAAAATTTATGCTTTCTAGTTTTTTCCAACATTTTCTCCCTTGAAGATTGGGCTTTCTTTCTTGCGACGGAAGAATTCTACTAAAAAGTATTTGCATTTGTTTGGAGACCAAGCTACTCGATATGTAAGGGAGTTTCCCTCCAAAAGCGTTACTTGCATAATTGGAATTTATGCGAAAAATTGTGTTTTAAATTCGAATGTAAAAATAACTACCTGTCGAATATTTTTCAAACTCCTTCTAAACAATCTTCGAATGGATTTAAACACACACACCAAATTATATAAAAATCGGTCCCGACTTGTAGGAGGAGTACGGTGGCAAACTTTTGCAGAGAAGAAATATAGGGTAAGTGCTCCAGTAAGTCGGCCATTTAAGAGATCTTTTGTTGATCTTGGCTAACCTAGAACTTTCAGCTATCAATATAGCAACAAAAACAAGGTAAAACTTTAGAATGAACCTTTCTGATAGTAAATCACCTACTTGTTTCAAAAATTAAAAAAAAAAAAAAATAAAATCCAAGCTTTTGTCAATACTAGTAAATGCTCCAGTAGTCGGCTACAGAATCATCTTAGCTGAAAAATAAGCAGAATCGCAATCTTGGATGACAGGTACACTATTCAAAATGAAATGACTCGTTACTAATTCAAAACAAGGACCCAAAACTTAACTGCCACTGGTTGATGATTGAGGATAGGTGCATGAATGTGTGAATGTATCATATCTGATTTTGAATTAAAAATGTACTATTTATGAGGAGTTTTATGTCATTGTGGCCGACTACTGGCGCACTTACCCTATACTATTTATTATTATTATAATTCAATTCTAAATTTTTTAGAAGTTATAACACTTTAAAAACGTTACAACTACATCATTTTTTTTTTTTTTTTGCTTTTCCCAAAAGAAAAGAAAACAAGTTTTAAGAAACTTCCTTATCATTTAACGATTGAGAAGACTCAGCAAAAGAAATTTCTGCCATAAATTAATTTCTCCCCCGTGAAAAATCTTCGCACCAAGCTCATCAAATTAATGAAAAACCGGGTTCACGATCCCGCACAAATCAGCGATCATCATAAGGAGAGAGCGGCCTTAAAAAGGAGGAAAGAAAAAAAAAAGGATCGCATCGCAACTTTTCATTGAGATTGATTCGTGCTCCTTCTGCGCATGCGCCCCTGCTCCGGGAAGCGCGAGAGCAACTCCTTCCGTCTTCCGGCGTGAGATCACATTGCGGCCTGCGACGGATAAAGTCGGTCGCAAGCGCGTGCGTTTATATCTGGTGCGCAACGGATTATCTCGGGGTAAAACTGTCTCGTCTGTGACTGTCAAAACTTCACGTGGGACAAATTTTTGACCGGTAAGCAATGATTTTTTTTTTGGATAAAATTGTCGGTTGTATGCTTGACATTTAGAAGAAGGGTGCGTATTAGAATAGCATTTCTCAATATTTTTTTTGGCAATCGGACCATTGGTAAGAGTTTTTGAAAAAAAAAAAAAATCGGGCCCGGTATTTTTTTTAAATCTATTCTTTTTTCTTTGTTTCTCTTTTTTTCCGAAGAAAAAGAAATTAACCTTACATTTGCGAGCCATTCAAACCAGTGAATTTTTACAGACCGGTAAGGGTTTTTCGTTTTTGGAAAAAATAAAAAAAAAAGGTTCAAATCAATGAAAGTTTGAATATTGTGAAAAAATTTGCGAATTGTAGAGATTTTCTTTCTTTCCTTCTTTACAAAATAATAATAATTTTAAATGAATTTATAAATATGTAAATGAAACTTTTCTTGGTGTTCGAAAACTGTTACAAAAATATGTCAAAAAATAAGAATAAGACAAGTAATTACTGTAATAATTATACCTAAATAAGAAGCGCAGCGGAAAAATCTTAGAAAAGAACGAAAATTAATTACAAAATTCACGTAAAAGATATCTTATACGATACTATTATCATACTTCTTTATTTATTTATTAATTATCATTATTATTATTAGTCTAAGTAAGGAATTTTTTTAACGTGGACAAGCAAAAATCTCAAGGATTGGTCAAATTTTACTGCGGACCATCGGTTGAGAATCGTTGTTTTAGAGTTAGGCGTAGTTTAAGAAATATTTAATGGACTTTAGTATCTCCACTAGCTGCCAGGGCAGCTAGATTAGCTTCCTGCGGCATGTTGATGCATAACGTCCCCCCTCTCTAACTTTTACCTCATTCTGAAGTTTTATTTGATATAATTTAATGTTCATTCGATTTCAAGACATACCACGCACGTGGCCCGGCGTTGCACGGGCACTTCGTGCCTTGAAAGTAGTGAGAAAAAAATTTAAAGAAACTACTCCCCGCCAAGGCGGCTCGCTTACAGGCGCTTCACGCCTTTACTTTTTTCCTATATAAAAAAAATCATTCGAATTATTGAGATGCTTCACGCCTTCAAGATGGTGAGGAAAGTTTCAGCAAGTTCAGCTCGCTCAAAGGAAAGAAGCAGACACAGATACTCAGTTTTTAATATAAGTAGATGGCTTTTCAACAAATGAATGTTTCAAAATATTACCAGTAGCTAGCGATAAAAATACTACGTAAGTAACCCGCTTATGAGTTTCGTGTTTGATTTAGTTAAGCCTTCATTCTAAATTCTCATTCTCATTGTTATCACTGTTTCATAGCAACGACGTTTTGCAAAAATGGATTTCATATTTAATCATTTATTAGGCTTAATCGCTTTAAATTTGACTACTTATTAATTGATATCTTCGCTAATTAAAATCGTATAATTATATCAATTGAAACTAATGAAGCCTGAAAAATTACCTATCTATCGGTACCTGGTTCGACTTTCAGGTCATTGGCGTTCAGGAGAAAGAAGCGTGACATAGAAAGATAGTTAGAAAGATAGAAAGAAAGATAGTTAGAAAGATACTCAGTTTTTAATATAAGTAGATTAATTAAAATGGCAAAAAATCAAACAGTTACATTCAGTTGGATATACACTGGAGGACCCGATGCTTTTCAGTATATCAGTGGAACCGATGCTTTTCTGGTTGATTTTAGTTTTCTTCTAAAATTCCTCATATTATACTTTTTTGTGCATTTTCTTTTGTTATGGTTTGGTGATATTTAATAGGCTATAGATGTTTGTCGAAGTATTATTGCTTTGATAAAAATTAAAGGAAGGAAAATTTTCACGGGGGTGCCAAGTGTAAATCAAAATAGTTTTTACATAATACAGTCGACGCTCGATATAACGACCGTCTCCGTCCTACAGAAAACGGTCTTTATAACGAGTGGTCGCTATAAGAGGTAGCACATAGAGTATATTGGGATACAGTTGGGAGTTTTCTCACCGGTCGTTATATTAGGATGGTCTTTTTACGTGTGGTCGTTATAACGAGCTTGACTGTATATAGGAAAAATGCACTCGCGTTTTATTCGTACAGTTATGGAAAAATAACGTGTAAAATAAGTAAAAATCGAAAAACAACGTCTAAAAGCACAAATGGGTCGAATTAATATTGGCAAACATGTTTCAAAGGCATAAAGCCTCCTTCTTCAGTGCCAAGCAAGAAGCTTTTCTTGCTTGGCACTGAAGAAGGAGGCTTTATGCCTTTGAAACATGTTTGCCAATTTTAATTCGACCCATTTGTGCTTTTAGACGTTGTTTTTCGATTTTTACTTATTTTCGCACAAAGTGAACTGTTTTTAATAACGTGTAAAATAGTCTGTAGATGTATGTTTAATTTCTACTGTGTTATGCCAAGCACGTCAGAATAGAAATTAGTGAGTTTAGGTGGTTTTCTTGTAACCAATTTTACATATATACAAGTTTTATGGTCATTTGTGAAAGGGAAATATTAAAAAAAAAAAAAAAAAGAAAAGATGGACTCTGAATCAGCTATACGCAGGCGTAAAACTTTAAAAAGCAATTTCTCATTTTGAACTCAGCTGCAGGTATGACTTGTGTGCGCAGTACGTCTCTCGGGGGTCATCATCATATTCAATTTAAATTGTTTTTTACATGTAAGACAAATGCAGTAGCGTTACAGTGCATACAATTATGGAAACTAAAATCGTATCTTCAGAAAAGAAATTAAAAAAAAAATGCGTATTAAAAAAAAGGTATTTTAAGGAGTTTTATGTTATTACAGATAAGATTTGGCATTAACCTTACCAGTTCACAAAATTCCTAAAATATCGCACTGTAGTTCGAAGTACTGTCGGCCCCGCTTGAACGAATACTGTCGGTTCCAAGAAATATTATTCGATTAAACGGGGTATTCGATTAAGCAGGGATCTTTAACATTACGTCTATGGCATTGGTTCCGAGATATTTTATTCGCATAAGCGGTGTATTCGTTTATCCGTTACCCAAATAAGCGGGGACGACAGTACTATGAAAACAAAAACAAACAAAAAAATAAATAAATAAAAATGAAATTATTACATTGAGAAATGATGCTGTTTAACATTTTACTTCAGTTAAAAAAATAAGATGAACTTTGATAAACTGGGATGTTTGAGGTTGCATTTGCAGTACCGTGTCCGATAGTGAAAACCTCCCGTTCTGGGGCGGATTCGATTTATGTATCAGACAGGATGTATAAAGTAAGATGTACGAGTCAGAATTTAAAGATACACTGTTAAAGATAATTTTTTTAGAGTATAATACAGCTTATTTACAGTCAGAAACTAAATGTGCTAATTTTACAGTAATAAACTGAAAAATTGCTAGTTTTACAGTTTATTACTATGCATTTTACAGTTTTAAACTGGAACCTTTGCTTCCAGCATTATACTGCTGTTTTTGCAGTAAAATACAGCTAATGTTATGGTATTTAACTGTAAAATCGCCGGTTTTTCAGTTTATTACTGCGCTTTTACAGTTTTAAACTGAAACCTCTGCTTTCAGTATGGGAGAAGGGGGGGGGGGTTTGACGGTCTGTCTGCCCCTTCACCCCCCAAATAATTTTTGAGTGTACTGTCCGATTTGAACGAACTTTTCTTTTGTTCGAAATCTCTCGGCAAGGAAACCTCATTACCGTATATGACTTTTCAATTTGAAAAATGTTTCGTTCAGATTTGAACCGTTCAAACAACCTGTATCCACTGCAGGGTCGTCATTTCAAGTTTTGCAGGGGGGGGGGGGGCAAAGGGTCCAAGCACAATACAATTTCATCGGAAAACATTAAAAACCACGCCCACATATGGAAATGCATTGATTTCTCAAAGAGGGGGCCCCCTAAATGACAGGCCTGCCACTAACTACTTTTGAATGAACAGTCTGATTTGAACAAACTTTTTCTGAGCGAAAGGTCTGGGCGAGGACACTTCATTCCCGTACTTGAGTTTTCGATTTGAACTATGTTTCGTTAAATTTTGTGGAGCTCAAAAAAAAATGTCCCCTAAGAACTTTTGAGTGAAGAGTCCGATTAGAACAAACCCTGGTGATATGTGACACAGGAGTGGTGGGAGTGAGGGTAAGGTGAAGTGTTACACTGTGTGACAGAAGGGGGGCGGGCAAAAATGGGGAAAAAAGTTCAGCGTCATATATGGACAACCCCTAAATAGAATTTTGCAGCAATATTAAGATGTATTCAAAATGTTCAAGTGGCACAAAATGCTCAAACATAGACGTTTCGAAACATGAATTAAATATAAGTCGAAACATTCTGATGAAATGCGAATTGTGGAAGTAATGATTCAGCTCCGAATCTTCAACGTTCCGAAGGTTCATTTCTTTTTTAAAGGAACTGACTTCAATTTCCAGAGACGGGATAGTTTTCATCATCGCGACACATGGTTTTTCGATTCGGGGAGGAAGAATTTCCTCTTTGTCCTGATAGCAACTTCGATACAATAAATCTAGAGCTCCTATACATACCCAGGCCAAACTTTCCGACATTTTGGATCAAAAGAGAGAGTGAAAGTTAGCGACGCGAACGTGTTTTCACTTCAATTTCAGTTATATTTTCGAAGAATGCTATAAAGTTTATTGTCAAAAAAGCTTCAAAAACAACAAATTAAGTAAAAGGACAACCACATTTTAAAATATTGATTAAATAAACAAAACAAGCAGATCATAAAATCGAAGCCGTTTCAAGTGACGAGAAAAGACAAGTTCTGGGTATAAGTCTCTCTTTTATATTCATGTTCCTATACTACATATTTGAATTTCCGTAAAAGGGTCGATTTCGGCAAACTTTTCAGTTTTACAAATTAATTTATTAACTGAACTAAAACTTAAGCATTAATGACCTAGGAAATATAATTCTTCAGTTAAGTAGTAAACTATTTGATTGAAATAAAAATGGTGCTGAGAATTTATTTAACAAAGATTTCTTCTTTCACTCTGTTAAGCTTTTACTCCAGCTGTCCTGTACCTCGTCAATTAATTATGGTTTTTCCCCCGATTTCTTTTAACTTTGAAAATTGGAGAGACAAGATCCTATCTGTGAGCTATTAATACAGTAACACTGCAACACAGTCACTCATTTTTACAATCTTAAAGTCACAGTGTAGCTTAATTTGTAAGCGAGCTCAATGGCAGTGGATTAGGAGCTGACGACTATTTTGATCTAAAATGGCGGATGCGTCTGCTTCCAAGTTATAAGGGCTTTAAATAAATCAGAATGGCCCAATTCAGGTTTTCTGCACAGTACTTTCGGGAAATGTATTCGTTGTAAAAAATAAAATCGTACGTTGCTATTGGAGTTCGTTTGGACTGAAATGGAGGGAAATCTTGCATGAAGTAGGAAGGAAGATTTGGCAACTAAAAGAAGGTAAAATAAATTGTTTGTTAATGAAGTTTAAGATTGTGATTATGACCCTTGAAATAAAAATCGATTAACACTAGAAAGACTGAAGGGTCTCTTCCTACACTGCAAAAAATAAGCGTTGTTTTTACAGTATAATACTGGCAGCAGAGGTTCCAGTTTAAAACTGTAAAATGCACAGTAATAAACTGTATAAATAGCAATTTTGTAGTTTATTACTGTAAAACAGCAATTTTATAGTTTATTACTGTAAAACAGTAATTTTACAGTTTATTACCACAATTTTAGTTTATTACAGCAAAGTTAGCTGTATTAAACTGTAAAAACAACAGCATAATACTGGCAGCAGAGGTTCCAGTATAAAACTGTAAAATACACAGTAATAAACTGCAAAATTAGCTATTTTAGTTTATCACTGTAAAATTGGCAATTTACAGTTTATTACTGTAAAAGTAGCAATTTTTGCAGTTTATTATTACAAAATTAGATGAATTATAATGTTAAAACAACATTCATTTTTTACAGTGTACTTTTGGAGGGAATTAAAACTGTAAAATGCACAGTAGTGAACTGTAAAACAAGCAATCTTTTTTTTTTTTACTGTAAAGTTAGCAATTTTACAGTTAGTTACAATACCTGTAAAATTTAGCTGTTACTGTAAAAACAGCAGTATAACACTGGCAGATGAGGTTAGAGTTTAAAACTGTAAAATACACGGTAATAAACTGAAAAATTATCAATTTTGCAGTTTATTACTGTAAACTTAGCAATTTGACTGTTTATTACTCTTAAATTAACATTTTTTTACAGTTAATTACAATAAAATTAGCTGTATTATACTGTAAAAATAACATTCATATTTTACCAGTATATAGTTACAATCACATATACATTGTCCAATCACTTTATTTAATTAATTGGCATTATATTTACAAATACAAACTATACGGTCCCAATTAATTATTTTGATATAAATAGGAAGAAACTTACAGCATGATAAAACGATTTCTTGAATTATTATTATTATTTTTTAAATGAAAGCATGTAGGCAAGATTATACAAACAGCAATACAATGGTTAAATTTAGCAAACTGGTTAAATTTACCGTTTTACACTTTCCACTATTTTAACTGCTTTTCAATTTCACTTCAAACTACACAGATTAATTTTGTCTTTTCATTTAGATGACAAGGAATTATTTTACTTCTAATTTAATAGCAAGAAATAAAACATGAAGTAATTTCAGTTTCAACTCTTATTTTGGAAAATTAATTTGTCTGCTGCCCAGGAAAAACATTTGATAATTTTATACATTGTTTGATAATGAATCTTTAAAACTACGTCACTAATTATTTTCAAACACTTAATAACAACATAAATTAAAAATTGTAAGATTCATTATCTGTTTTTCAAAATTTAAACAGTTTTGGCGACTTATACGCATTTTCAGTGGTAAGATTTTGTATAAATTACAATGAAATCTCATTACAGCGAACACCAATGCAACGAAACTCCCGTCTGAACGAATAAAATTTGTTGCTCGTTGATTTGAAGTTCGTCGTAAGGGCATTTTATTGTATATTTATAATTTATAGTGAGATTTAACTTCTTTTTAAAATTTTGATTAGAAGATTAATTTCTTCTAATGCCGTTAAGTTCTAACTCAGTATAAAATAATTTTGGAAAAAAATAGAACCGACTTCAGTTGGAAATTGCTCTAAAAAGTAAAAAATAATTGTTTTCTTTGAACACCATCGAAACTACTTTTAAACATAAGTTTTGAAGTCGGCGCAAAAACAATGTATAGAATCATACGCAACTATAATTCAACTATATACATTTTAATGGATCCAGGTTCTTTAAAAGCATTCGCATACATTTCATTCATTACCACACATTCGTGTAATGGTACAAATATTCTGCTTTTAATTTTCAATGGTTTCTCTGAAAAATGCTGGCAAAATATGGTTAAATATCATTTGAACTATCGTTTTTGCGCCGACTTCAAAACTTATGTTTAAAAGTAGTTTTGATGGTGTTCAAAGAAAACAATTATTTTTTACTTTTTAGAGCAATTTCCAACTGAAGTCGGTTCTATTTTTTTCCAAAATTATTTTATTTTATTCTTTTTAGTGTAAGTGTACTTATAAGATAAGGTAATGTTTCCATTACGGAACTTCACCTAATTTTCTTAAGTAAATGCTCCATAAAATAAACAAAAAGGAAGAAACTATCAACGCGTCTAAAATTATTAACGATTGACACTAAAAAATAATCTTTGTTATTTTCTGGTATTTATTTGTGTACTAGCTTAATCAAAGCCATTTAAATATCAACGGTTTGTCAACCAGTTTATATTTCAAAGCAATTCTAGTTTCTCGTTGTTCATAAGGGTTTAACACATACTACGTACGTTACCGCTAATGAGTTTCATGTTAGATTTAGTTAAGCCTTGGTTCAAATTTTTCATCATGATTACTATTAATATTGCTGTTGCGAGGCAAAAAATTTTTGCAACAATGAATTGAAAATTTAATTATTTAATGGGGAAATGACATGAAATTTACTGTTTTCCATAATAACTTTTTTTCTAATGAACAAATATTGTCATATGAGTACATGGTACCTAAGTTACACCATCTCCTATCGATTGAAAAAAAATCGTCCAAATCGGTTCAGTAGATCTGATGTTATGTGCGAACAAACAAAAAAAAAAAAAAAAACATACGCTTTGAATTGATAACCTCCTCCTTTGTTGAAGTCGGTTAATACTTTTTAGAGCAACTTCCAACTGAAGTCGGTTCGATTTTTTTTCTAAAAATATTTTATAATTCTTTTTTTTTGAAATGTTCTGCATCTGCATATTATTGTATATGTTCGTGTTTGGAACACTCATAGTTTTACAAGCTTGTATTGTCTACAGCTGTATTATTTAATTTTTAACGAAAGTAATCAGCCCATTGTCTATCTATCTATCTATCTATCTATCTATCTATCTATCTATCTATCTATCTATCTATCTATCTATCTATCTATCTATCTATCTATCTATCTATCTATCTATCTATCTATCTCTTAGATAGTTGGATAGATATATAGGTAGATAGAGGTACAGATAGAGAATATCTCTATCTCTACCTCTATCTCTATCTATTCATCTCCATTTCCATCTCTGTCTCTATCTCTATCTCTATCTATCTTTCTCTATCTATCTATCTCTCTCTCTCTATCCATCTTTATCTACCTATCTATCTCTATCCTTCTATCCCTATCTATTTATCTCTTTCTATCTCTATTTGCTCTATCTGTCTATATCTATCTCTATTTGCCCTATCTCTACATGCCTATCTCTATCTTTATCTATATATATCTATCTCTATCTATATATCTCTATCTCTATCTCTATCTCTATCTCTATATCTCTATCTCTATCTCTATTCCTACCTCTATATCCATCCCTATCTTTATCTATCCCTATCTATTTCTATCTCTATCCCTATCCACCTCTATCACTATCTATCTCTGTCTATCTCTATCTCTATATCTATCCCTATCTCTCTCTATCTCTATCTATCCCTATCTATTTCTATCTCTATCCATATCTATTTCTATCTCTATCACTATCTATCTCTATTTCTATCTCTATCTATCTCTATCTCTATCTTTATCTCTCTCATTTTCTTATTACGGATGTATGTGTCGAGCAAAAATCCAGTTATAATGATACGTATTTTAGAAGAACTTTAACCTATAGGGTAATTCCATGTGAAATCAACAAGCCTCAAAACTTGACCATCACCAATTTCAAAAAAAATTATAGGGTTGATTACGTCTATAAAGTGATACAAAAAACTGATATTAAAAATTTTTTTCAGCTGTTAGTTTTTTGTGTGAGACCGCTTAAAAAACTCGAAAAATGGCAAAAAGTGAAATTTTGGTACATACAAAGACTCAATTTTCTCAGCTTCTATTGCAGCTAAAGTCTTTTGTTATATGTCATTTTAAAGCTCTTTAAACAGGCTTTCATATGATATGTAACTTGACAAGATTTCGCGATGTTAATATTTCAAGGTCACCGAAAGCATAATTTGACCTTGAATATCTCAAAAAGTGCATTTCTTAAAAATCTGAAAAAAATATATATATTACTTCATAATGTGGTGTATATGTGGTAAATTTTTCAGAATGGGACAGCAATGGGATCTGGACGAAAAATGGCATAGACTTTTTACCCTCTTACCACTTTATTGCAATGTCTATGGCTACTGAAGAGATATAATACAGAAATACTGCAAACTGTGAAATGTTATTTACAAGTAACGGTTGGCACATTCCACTTTTGGTTTACTTCCTGTCTATAATGTTCGATTGTGCAATATTGAAAATTAATTCATTTGATATGCTCATTTGCCCAATCAAACAACTGTCGTAGTGCCATGATTTGAGTGTCATAAATCCTTTACAGACTGACTAAAGTTGCAAGTCTTTTACCAGTTCCACCCACGCCATCACAGGCACTTATGCCATGGGATTAGGCAAAAAAAAAAAATGCCACTCTGCTTTAATCCCAAAATATAATTCATGATAACTCAGGTTAAGAAAATTCAGTCTATTTTGTACTGTGAGGCAGCTCCATCACTGAAGTAATAGATCAAGCTCATTTTGGCGGCAAAATGAGACTGCGTGAAATTTATAAGGCACTTCTGTCCTGGATTTCAAGAACTCAAGGACAGGATTGAAGAAGCATTTGAAATGAATTGCGTTGAAAGCGTCTCCTATAAACAATGGATGCAAGTTAAGAGAAGAACATGTCTTGAGACATTGGTCAAGTGTACAGAAGAATTTATTGATTCTCTTTTTGAAGAACTTCCTAAACTCATTCAGCGCTCGTTTCTTGCTACTCAACACTCTAGCTCTATCTTACTTATCTGAAAGATATCAGTCTCATTTTGCCACCAAACCAAGCTTGATCTATTACTTCAGTGATGGAGCTGCCTCACGGTACAAAAATAGACCGGATTTTCTTAACCTGAGTTATCATGAATTATATTTTGGGATTAAAGCAGAGTGGCATTTTTTTTTTTTTGCCTAATCCCATCATGGCAAAAGTGCTTGTGATGACGTGGGTGGAACTGGTAAAAGACTTGCAACTTTAGTCAGTCTGTAAAGGATTTATGACACTCAAATCATGGCACACGACAGTTGTTTAATTGGGCAAATGAGCATATCAAATGAATTAATTTTCAATATTGCACAATTGAACATTATATACCGGAAGAACAGGCTTTGAAATCCAGAAAAATGACGACAAGTACAATACCAGGCACTCAGAGTCTTCATTGTTTTATGCCATTGAATAGGAATCAGGTGCAAGTGAAAGTATATTTAATTTCCAACACAATAAGGATCGAACGTACTACAACTATCAAATGCGATCTTGATTGCTCAGATATGGTTGGATTCTTGACCTGCAGGTATAATGGATGTTGGAGGCTGGGGCGCGTCTTAGACACAGATGAAGAAAATCAAAATTTGAAAATGCTGTTGCATCCTCCTGGACCCTCAAATTCTTTCTACTATCCTGACTTTGAAAATGTTTTCAATGTGCCTATTAGTGCCGTTATTTCGAAAGTAGACCTTAGGGGAAAGGCAACAGGAATGATTTATTACCTCTCAAACCAAGAAATGGAATGTGCCAACCGTTACTTGCATATAACATTTCACAGTTTGCAGTATTTCTGTATTATATCTCTTCAGTAGCCATAGTAGACATTGCAATAAAGTGGTAAGAGGGTAAAAAGTCTATGCCATTTTTCGTCCAGATCCCATTGCTGTCCCATTCTGAAAATTTTACCACATATACACCATATTATGAAGTAATATATATATTTTTTTCAGATTTTTAAGAAATGCACTTTTTGAGATATTCAAGGTCAAATTATGCTTTCGGTGACCTTGAAATATTAACATCGCGAAATCTTGTCAAGTTACATATCATATGAAAGCCTGTTTAAAGAGCTTTAAAATGACATATAACAAAAGACTTTAGCTGCAATAGAAGCTGAGAAACTTGAGTCTTTGTATGTACCAAAATTTCACTTTTTGCCATTTTTCGAGTTTTTTAAGCGGTCTCACACAAAAAACTAACAGCTGAAAAAAAATTTTAAAATCAGTTTTTTGTATCACTTCATAGACGTAATCAACCCTATAATTTTTTTTGAAATTGGTGATGGTCAAGTTTTGAGGCTTGTTGATTTTACATGGAATGACCCTATAGTTTAAAAAAATGCAAGATCTTTTTTTGGGCGATCTTTCACTAATATTCAAAGACAAAGAACAACCGACGGCTAATGACGGTCCTGTTTTCTTTCCTAATTAAATCGAAAAAATAGTGATTTTGCTTTAATAAAAAAAGTCGACGGGAAAAATCCAACTTAATTACTTTTTGTAATTCTAGAAAAGATATGCAAATTACATTAGAATTCTTTGAAGGGTATTTTTTGAGTTTTGACATAAATCTTTTTTTCGAAACTGAGTAGTTTTTTTTTTTTTATTTTTGCTCTGAACCACCTTTACAAAGACTTTTAATGTAATCGATGCTAAATCAATTTGGAAAATAGCACCAATTACAATGAAACTATACATTTTTTTTTCAACTCATTTATTTTTTTTGTGATAAAATTTTTCTTATAATAATTTACTTAGCATCACGTGAATGTTAATATAAATCTCCACGTTGCACCACCTTTGCAGAAAAAATTTAGAAAGAAAAGGAGAAAAAATGAATTAGACAGTCGAACTTTTTGTTCGATTTAAAAACTTTTTAAAAACATGATGAAAAATAAGGAGCTATTTTGTAATCTAATTACTTCTCAAATTATTTTTTTTTTATTAAAATGTGAAGAGAATTTTAAGATTTTTGAAGATTTGAAATAAGAAAACTTTCCTAACAACGGAAAAAAGTTAAAACTTTTATATAACATGTTTCTTAGATACGAGTAGTTAAACTATTTTTAATTTACATCGAATGCTTTGTTTTATTTAACTAAAAAATTTTTCTATTTAAAAACGTTTGAATGCTATCAACTTCACATTTTCATTTTAATAGTTAGTAGTTAAAAAATGTATAACTTACAGCTGAGTAAAGTGTCTTTTAAAATAATGAAATTGATTTAGTTTGTTCCTTCTTTTGTTACCGAGGATCAGAATGATTTGATTTTAGTTTCGAAATGTTTCATCTGAATAATAAAATATTTGCAAGTTCAATAACAATAAGAGATAAAGGGCAAAACATAAATATTTTATTTTCAAATTGTTTTATTTATTTATTTATTTAAAAAGTATTGCACACTGCAGATAAATCCAATTGAAGGGGAAAGAGGATAAAGGTGATCTGTGACAATTTTTTTAATTTTTAGAAAAGCTTTCAAAAAATGGTGTGTCTTTTTTTAAATGGATTTTTCTCAACGGGTAAAACGGGGTTATATTCTTAGTTACCAACCATTTCTGTGACTAAGGGGACATGATACTGATGGACTTATCAACCTTCATCCATGGTAAAAATCATCGTCCATGGGCTGGCGAAGCCTGGGGACAACAAAAGTGAATAAGTATTGTTTTTTTATCAATTGCATAAGATATTTTATTAATACATATAGAATGGGTAGTCATATATAAATTTTATGGCATTACATTAATAATTTAAAGTCAATAAAACACATTCATATGCCAAGAATCTGGGTCATTGCGGTCAATATCCACTATTCCGATAGATCACTTTGAAGTATGCTTATATATTTAAAACTTGCCTCACTTGGCATATTGAAACTTTTCACAAACAAGGCTATGCTGCGGTTCCGCTGTTGCCATGCAGAAATAACAATTTGTGAGGGCTTCAGTTAAATCAGTTCCCATCTTCACCGCAAGGAATGCCTACAGTTCAAATAAATCATCATCATAACTGTAGAGGCTGGCAACAGCCACTCCATCAAACAACCTTTATCTCCAAAGACACAGCTCCAGGTTTCAGTTCACATCACTGATGGGAGTGATTCTTCGTAATCCAGCAACTCGAAGGAGTTTTGACAACTTGAAATGCTTTGACGAGTCGAGGCTGTTGTTGTGACATTGCTTGAAATAATGATTCTAGCTGAAGAGGGAGGCGGAGACTTGAGTC
This sequence comes from Uloborus plumipes, assembly GCA_038373865.1. NCBI lineage: Eukaryota > Metazoa > Arthropoda > Arachnida > Araneae > Uloboridae > Uloborus > Uloborus plumipes. The sequence goes on from JAXGGA010002857.1 coordinate 111,432, forward strand.
CGACATTCGCGATGGCGGGTCAATCCTGATGTCATCAAGTGTCATTTGTTGTTTTAACTTTGACGTTGCGTAGAAATATTTTGCGCTGGTTTCGGAGTCGCAATTACAAATGGATATTTTGTTTACACTTTGTTTTATTGTTTTTAAGTGTATCAAAGCTTAGTGATTTTCTGAACTATTGTAGGCTTTATAAATGCTTTCAAAACCTCTATATATCGAACTTCCACAGGTGGAATTTTTACGTACATTGAACTTTTAGCAGATCTCAGTGCGCATTACACAGAGAAGTTGTTTCCATGTATCAAAAATATCTGTTCAAATCGAAATTTTTTTGAGGCATAGAGGGAAATTTTATTCCACTTTGGACCCTTTGCTACACGAAAACTATAGTCATAAAAATAGAGATTTCACACTTCAAAAGAGAAGTCTTGTTTTTACAGTATAATACTCTCTGGCAGCAGAGGTTCCAGTTTAAAACTGTAAAATGCACAGTAATAAACTGTGAAGTTAGCAATTTTACAGTTTAGTACTGTAAAATTAGAAATTTTAGTTTATTACTGTAAAATTAGCAATTTTTGCAGTTTATTGCTATAAAATTAGCTGTATTATACTGTAAAAACAACATTCATTTTTTACAGTGCATTGCTTGCAACTACGAACCCCATAAGCTCATTGAGGGTGAAGGGTGAACAAGCAACTGCAGAAATTTATGAATTTCAGATATGGAACAGCCAAGTCGTTTTCAATTGTATGTGGCGACTTATCCTGTAAAACTAATTTCTAGCTATTCTTTGTATTACTCATAGTTGTTCTTCATTCTTAAATTTGCTTAGCTTTGGTAGAAGTTTAAAAATGTGCCTGCATTCTGGTTCATTTAAAAGTGATTCAAGAAAAAATAAATAAATAAATAAAAGTGAAATAAACTGATAAGAAAAATGTATCAATTATTAACTTTCAAATAATATAATTCGTAATCATATTAGAAATAGTGTGTCGCATAAGAAAACTAGCGGCAATTTTAATGGTTCAGGATTAATTAAAGGTAAAATTGAGCTTAAATTCCTGCATGTCGAAATTTCTATCTATCAATTTTTTTTCGGCAAGTTGCTGTTTTGACCTATGGAGGTCAAACTGTACTTAAACCACAATTATGATTATAATTACACAGAAAAGTAATCAGTTACGGTCTACTCGATTGCTACTCCTCTGATACGTCTGCTTTATTGCATTAATCGGATTTTTCAACTTTTGACAAATAAAAATAAATACCGTAAAATGGGGTGTATAGGAACAGCGGGGTCAATCGGAACAAAACTTCTCAACCGTACAAAGAAATTCTTCATAAATATACTATTGGGTATTTTTCGCCATGAATTTTTTTTTAGAAAGGTAAGATCATAGGAAGTAGGAAAAAAATACTTTTGTCAATCTGGCAACGCTACTGGCTTCTAAAGAGGGCTGCACGTTGAATGCTAGAAAACATCACATTTTCATAGACTGCAAAACTTCATATGCAAGAACAAACCTTCTTATATTTAAAAACTATGAGTGGTATGTTTCAATTATACATGTATCTGAACAACAGAATACCACATTAGAATTTACATTTTTTATAAATTGTGTCATAAAAGTGAAGAATTCTGAAAAATGCCATGGGAAAAAAATTTGCGGGGTGAATCGGAACACTTAGTTCTGTTGTTCCAATTCAAACTTATTTGAAGGAAATTGTTTGAAAAATCAAGATTCTAACCCTAATTCTTCTAATCAAGACAGGGACAATGGATTTATTACTGTTTATCCCTTCTCGTGAGCAACTAGATCTTAGAATGACAAAAGTTACAGATTTCAAAAGATTTTTTCTCCAGGAGACTTTTTTTTACTTAAAATAAAAGGGAGAAAGTCACATAGACTTTATGTAGTAAACGTCCAGCACACAGACAGTGATGAATAAGCGAAAAAA
>JAXGGA010002858.1:0-113340 GCA_038373865.1 Uloborus plumipes
AAAAAGGATTAGAATCGACCGAAATGTGCATGGAAAACCCTATTAACTACACAAGGAGTTAGGAGAAATCAAACTTTGTTCTTCGTTTTTCTCGAAATCGCTTTTTGGTCACTTTCATCTTTTTTCCCCCTGGCCCTTCATTTATTTTTTAGTGTAGGGCATTCAATGGGGAAGTATATGTATGTTAGTTCATTGGCTGTTCGTCTGTTCCTTCCTAATGACTGTTGAGGAAATAACGAAATTCAAAGAAGTTTTTTTTCTGTTAAAGATCTCGGCCACGACACTTTCCCCATATTAGTTTTTGATATTAGCTATTGCTCACTCAATTTTGAAAAATTCAAACAACTTCTATTGGTGTTTATTAGATTTAATGCATACATAAATCACAACATAAAAGGTGAATTGAATACGAACAAACTATGCTCAAAAGTGCTGTCAACAAAGAACGTGTTTTTTATTTGACTGCTTTCAGGCTATGTTTTTGAGTAATAAAAAACCTTTCAACAATTCACATCTCTTTATCAAATTCAGACAAATCGTAATCCAAACCTTTTATCTAAGAAATCGGTACTACAAATTTGTTCCTAGTTTTTCGGTAATCGGTACAAGAATTTATTTAAAAAAACAATTTTTAGATCATGAACCTTTTTTGTAACAATAGATTATTGTAGTTTTTTTAAATTTAACAAGTCGTACAAACGTTTTCCGATACCTTTAGTTTTTATTTGATTTTTTAACTTATAATATTTCTCTGAAACTTTAAGCCGCACTAAGAAAACTAAAATAATTTTAGAAAGCATGTAGAACAAATATTTTTTTCTTAGAGTTGAAAATGTAGCTTTATTTAACAAGTTTAATTTAACGAAAATGATTAATGTCAGCGAAATAAATACCAATAGAATTTGAATGAACTAAAGCTGTTTATCTGTGTTTCGCAAAGCTTCGACTATTGCAAATTTTAGCACTAGAGGAATAAATAAATATTTAATTACTTATCTATCGTATTGCTTTGTAACATCAGATACTATTTGCTAAAAGTCTGAATAATTTGCTATGCTTAAGAGCTTTGTTGTTCTAGTAAACATACCTGATTGTTTAAAGAGTACGTGAACTGTGAAATGCTTGTTTCAAAGAAGATTAGTTTCAAAGGCCAATTCTGGATTCTTTATTTATCGGTATTTGTAGGTTTTTTAATTGAGAAAAGTTTATAACTTATATTTTGCTCTAAATTTTAACAGCTGCAATATTCACTGATACGTTGATACCAAAAACTTATTTATTGTATTTAAAATATGAAGGGCCAGGGGGAAAAAGATGAAAGACACGTATGCTTTTTTTTTTATTATTTATTACGTTTTTATCGCCCCAGCCCTGGAATTTAATACACACCTTGCATATGACGGGCCAGGGGGGAAAAAGATGAAAGTCACTGTTTCGTCAATTTTGAGATATTAGTACTATCTAGGAGCTATGAAGGAGTAATATCATCTGGTAGAACAACAAGGGGGGGGGGAGATGAGAATCGACCGAAATGTGCATGAAAACTCGATTAACAACACAAGGAGTAACGATAAATCAAACTTTGTTCTTCGTTTTTCTCGAAATCACTTTTTGGTCACTTTCATCTATTTCCCCCCTGACCCTTCATATATCTACAGTTAGAACGTAAAGTTGCATTTATGAAGTTGGTTGAAGTTAAAATTTATGAGTATAGTCAACGAAAATTGATCAGGTTGCTTCAACCTATAGCTGGTTGTAGAGTTTCAGCAATAGAAGTTTACTCTTCAGGTTAATATTACTAGTTGAAAAAGAATAGTTATGAGCTTTGAAACATTAAATTTTAAAAGAACTATAATTTTGAGAAACCTATTCTGGTTTAATGTTGTGTACAAGCGTTTGTTTTGGGTAATGATAGTACAGGTTTGTATTGATATGCTTTAACATGCTTTGACCATTACAAAATTGTGTTGACAATGACTGATTAACCTTTGTTTTTTGCTGTTAACGATATTAAATAGTCTGCATGCAAAAGTGTCGAGCATTTTCTTGAGTTACAATTATTTTCTCAAAACTATGAAACGTAGATTGTGTTTGTATATTTCATTGAACAAAGTTTTACATAAGAACGATGTGTAAAAATAAGCAAATAATTTCACAATTCTTTTCATCATCAAAAAAGGTATGCCATATATTTGAAATATTTTCGTTTTTTGAACATTATGAAATTCATTGCTAAAATAAACGTTTTTGATTTCTCAAAGTGATGCTACTTTAAAAAAATGTATGAAAAAATGAAGTAAAAATAAAGAAAAAAAGTTAATAATTAAAAAACTTAAACAAGGTTGAATAATATTGATAGCAATTGATGTTGTATATCAGAGAATGTTTTTCCTTATTTGTTGAGAGAAATGATCTTGATTTCTTAAAACGTCGCAGATTTAAAAACTATCTTCTGAAAAAAAAGTCAATAAATAAATAAGTAAAGAAAGAAAGAAAAAATGATGAGTAATTATGTTACTAGTAATTGATGCAGGATACCAGAAAAAAAAAACTTTTCTCAATAGTTCACTGAACTTGAGCCTTACGAAACTTTGATCGTTATCACCTTTTTCTTTTTTTCATAATCGCAATCTCTGTCTGCAGAATCGCTCATTTACTAGATTTCTTCCCAACATCAATCAATACTTGCCAAACTCTTGAAACACTTTTTTATAATATTTGTCGCTGACTGTACACAGCACAGCAACTTTGAAATGTTTATCATTAGAGGAAAGGGGGGGGGGGAGAGCGTCTTTAAGAACAAGTATCGCTCCCGCGTTTAGAAAATGCACCTAAATAAGCAAACGAGTCATAAATATGCAAAAGCGCGGAAAAAAAAAATCGCCTGATATCAAAGAAAGAGACGTTGACTCAGGTAGCGATAAAGACTTCCCGCGCAAGTCTTCCCAGACAGTTGTCAGTCGATTAAAACTCAATCGGCCCTCCCCTATAATACGTTACAGAAGAATTCGGTCTCAAAAACTCCGAAAAACTTGGAGTGAATTATTAATACGGCGCTCCCAAGCAGGAAACAGGACTACTTTCGGACGATAAAAATCAGGAGTATTACCGATATAGATAAAATATAAGAAGCAGAAGGGGAGAGGGGGTAAGGGAGAAGAAAAAAATTGTTTTGGGGAAAAAAGAAAGGAAAAAAGGAAGTGCGTACCTATCTCCTGAAGCCTGTAGGAGGAAATTTTGAGAGAGATAATATTTCCTAAGATGATGGATAGAAGAGATATCGCTTATTTCCTTTGTTAGTTCTTCGAGGGAAGAGGTAGAAAATGAAACTTTGGAGATCGAGGGAGAAGAAAAATGAGGTGTTGGTGACTAAGACGGGCAACTTGTGATGATATGTTGTATTATAATTTTTATAAGAAGCAAACTATTTTCTTTCCTTTTTACCGAAACAAAGTAAAAACCAACTTGATTGAAAAGTTGCTTTTATTCGGAGGATATCATCGTGTAAGATCTGACATAGGTTGACCTAACCTCATCAAGTTTTGAAATAAGTAATACATAAATATGTAGATAAGAATACAAAAAACACGATGGCATATGGTTGAATAATCAAGAAGTAGTCAAATCATAGGGTTGTCGCTGTTTATAATTTTAATAATTGAGCGATTCTGCAGGTTTTATGTAAGCATTATCAAATTAAAAAAGAAAGTTTCAAGAAATCTATGAAATATCGTCAGATTTCGTGCAAAATTCTGCATAGGCACCACATAATCTTTTTACACCAAAAAGAGGGAATTTTGCGACAACGGCAGTAAAAAGTTATTTACTAGTAGTTTAGATCTACTTTTTAACCCATTTATGCCTAAGTTTTTTTAATTATTTTTTTCAAATTTTTTCTGCTTAAAACTCTTACTTGGAATGGTTTACATACATTTTAGGCTTAAAATAGTTCGCCGTTGCCATATTTATTAAGTTATTTAACGTCCTGTTTATGGGATATTTCGCAGATATGTGAGCAAAATACGACCTTACTTCACTTTACTTTCGCAAAGTAACATTACAGAAGGCATCTGTGATCTATTTTAAGCAAATCATTTTAAAATAGTTTAATTTTATAAAAAAAGGGTTCGTAGAAAAAAAACCTTCCTTTCTGTGGCTACCCATGCTGGATCGTTGCTTGACTGATTTGTCTGAAAATAGCTGTCAATAAATGAACTCTGATGTCCAAATAGTGGCTCTAATTGGTTTTCTCAAGAAGAAGGACTACTGATCTTGTGAAAAACAGCTTTAGTAAAAGGATATACCCATTACAGGTTTTTGTATGCAGTAACTAACAAGCGTCCCGTTTTTACGCTAATGGGCATAAATGGGTTAATTGAAAAAAAAAAAAAAATGAAAAATGAGGTGTTGGCTGAGACTGGCAACTTGTAATGAAATGTTGTTTTATAATTTTTCTAAGATGCAGAAAAGTTACTTTGTCTTTTTTAAGAAATAATAAAATTCAAAACCAACCTAATTGAAAAGTTGCTTTTACTCAGATGATATCATCGTGCATGATATGACTCATCGAGTTTTCTAATAAGTAGCAGACACATGTGTGGATAAAAATACTAAAAATACGACGGTGTAGGGTTGTCTGATCAAAAATGGTTAAAACATAGGATTGTAGCTGTTTAAAATTTCAATAATTGAGTAATTCTGCAGGTATCTTCAAATTAAAGAACTTTTCTAAAAATCTGCGAAACATCTTCAGATTTCTTGTAGAATTTCGAAGAGGCATCACATAATTATTTTCTTGCGAAGGTTTTCAGTTTTGTGGTAACGATAATTACGAGTCATATGCGAAGAATTTAGATCTACTTCTTAACTGAGAATTTGTAGAAAATTTACAATAGTTGTCATTGCGACACGTGCAATTCAGCTGCAGGACGGACTTTTTAGAAACAGTTTTTAAAATTTCTTAAAAATAAACCAAAACCAGTTTGATTGAGATTGGTGCATTTACTCGGATGATTTATCGTATAAGATCTAGCTTATGTCGACCTACCCTTAAGAAGTTTTCTATTAAGTTCCAGATAAAAATTTTGATAAAAATATTAACAAAACGATTGTGTAAGATTGTTTGAAGCTAAGTGGTCAAATGATAGGGTTGTTTTCTAAATTTTGAGTAATTCTTATGCTACTTTTGCAATAATTTGAGTAGTGTTTTGAAAAACTAAACAACATACAGGACAATTTTTTTTCATTGAAATCGCTTAATAAGTGTCGAAGGAAGTATCATGTAGTTGGTAAAAAAACTAATATAAATAGCTTTGTTTCGTTTAAATTATAGCAGTAGTTGTTTAAATTTATTGAAGTTCGTTCAATGGCTTTAAATAGAAATACTGGGGTTTTTTATGCTAAGTTTTCTTTTTCTGATGCTTTGATGTAGATCCGTTCATTTTTACTTTCTTCTATATCTAATATAGAAGAAAGTATTGGTTTCGTGAAAATTTTCGAATGTCGAATTTTGACGGATTTGCACGTGTTGAGGTGCGCTGAGTCTATTTCGATCATTTTTGGAAAATGTCTGTCTGTGTGTCTGTCTGTGTGTGAGTGTATGTGTGTGACCAGTTTTTGTGGCCGCGCTAGAGCAAAAACTACTGCATGAAATCAAACAAAAATTTTTGCACATATGTACCACCATGTGAACTGGTACACCTGACTTTGTTTAGCAAATTCCTCCAAGGGGGTGGAGCAATCGCACGTGTTCTGCGCGTAGGTGATTGCTATATCTCAGGAAGTAACCGGCGGAATCAAACGAAAATTGGTCCATAGGTAGACCCTATTGAGTACAGGTGCTGATTCAATTTGTGTGTCAATATCTCAAAGGGGGGTGGAGCAATCAAAAGTGCTTATTTTGTCATTGCACCTACTGTATCTCGAGAAATATTGCTGAGATTTAAATGAAATTTGAAATAACACTAACCCAATATGGAAGGAAGCATCGATTAAATTTTGGCGCCAATCACCCCAGGGGGGGGGGGTGTGATTTTTGCGCCTAGCCAACAATGCGAAAAATTAATTCATTAAAAAATCGCTTTCACGCTATTTAATTATCAAAACAGCTGAAAACTTTCAATGATTTGAAATTTTTAACTGTTGCCAATTTCTTTTTACTAACAAATAAAATGTTTGCAATAAATCTAAACAAGGCTTTTGCAATGATTTCCAATTTCGCTCATTGATTCTGCATTTGCAGGGTTATTACGATAATTGGGAAATTGGAGCTCTCTCCAATTATTCGAGCGAGTACGTATTTTATTTTGTAACTGGAATTCATAAGATAGATATAGAGGAAAGTTTTGTGATGGCCACGACAGCTAGTTTAACGATGCAGTAATTCAATTATTAATGGTGCGCTATCTAAATGCATGTAATATTAAGTAGTCAATGAGGCTAAATAGTAATATTTTTAACTTTTTGATTTATAAATTCATTGTTTTTATATATTGTTAGTCGAAAATAGATAAAATATGTTCATGCAGTAAAGAATTTAAATAGATAAATATACTAATAAAGGAATAGAGTAGAACTAAATTGATCTTATAGGTAGGAGAATGTAAAGATTTTAAATATAGCAGCAAGAGCAGAAATCTAACCTGGACACCATATAACTTCCTGTGGATTGATTGAATAGTCTTTGCTTTTTAAATTAACACAATTGTACATTATCTTTTAGGGACAATATTTTAAATATATTTTTGACTACAAATAGCTCCCCAAACTTGCATGGTGTTACTAAGTGCTCTCAAGAGTACATTTTATCTTGCCAATATTAAAGTTTTTAAAGGATTTGGAACAAATAAACAAATAAAAAAAAGCATGTTATGAGTTAGAGATTTTCTTAAACTGTTTTTAAGTTAAAAATCAACAATAAATACAGGAAAAAAATACATTTGTATATTTATTTAGATTTTCTTTGTTCATAGAGCATAAGGCTAAATTTTTGTACAGATTTTTTGTTTGATTTATAACATGCAAAAGAAAAGAAACTTTTGCAGCAAAAAGGAAATAAGCTCTGAATAAAAATAAACTTTCTGCGTTTCAATTAGATAAATCAAAAATTCATTTTATTTTACACGTATGGCATTTTTGAAAGTTTGAGTTGGAAGATTCAACAAGGAAAAGTAAAATTAAATAGCATTAACATTATGCAATTTAAGATCTAGTTTTTAGAAGCACAGATTTTTTCCCACAAAGAAAAAAAGTGGTTTTTATTGTTGTTTATGCATATTTTTCTTGCAGTAATTTAGCGTTTCGAAACAAGAGTTTAAATTAAACAACACAAGCAAACTTTTCTGAATTAATTTGAATAAATAAATATAAACATGTCTTTCATCTTTCTTATACATATTCATGTATTTTTTTTACGACATAGTTTTTTGCCGGAGTAGTTAATGGTACCACTGCTCTAAAAATTGTTAAGTTTAGCTCTTGTTTTACTGTTGGACTTTTTTACTTCTATTCTCTGCTTTACAGGGAAAAGTATATGAATAGGAATGGAAGTGTTTTTAAGTATTGCAATAAGGACTTATTTTAAGTAAAATCTTTCCTGGAAGTCATATTTGCCTGGCACATATTATTGAATGCCTTTAAGCACTGTTCAATTTTGAACAGTTAAAAAATTGTTCCCTAATAACTTTAAGTGAACATTCAGATTTCTACAACATTTTTTTCTGTTTGAAAGATTTCGGCGAGGGTATACGTTTCCAGTATCATATAATTAAGAGAATATTGATCAGATGTTAGAATGTAGATGTTGGTATACGGGGAAAAAAGGCTCGTTCAGTTCTGGAAGGAGCTTCTTGTGTTTTATACACTATGTTTATATAAATGACTGTTCGGATTAAGCGATGAACGGTTTAATAGGGTTTTGTATTGATGAGGGGTTACTGTACCTAAAAATGTCCTGTCCATGCAAGTGGATTGAGCAGTTAGCTTAGTATTTGCCACATATATGCAATATACTTAGCCCTGGTTTAAGGGAAGTAACTTCCTGTTTAAATTAGCTTCCTGTTGTTCCTAACCTCATTTAGATTTGATATCATAATTCAACAATTTTTTGATACAAAATATTTTGCTATTTTTACAATGCAGCACACTAAAAGCTAAAATAATACAAGTACTTTAACCCTTCACTGCATGGTGTGCCTGATCTGGCACAAACCAAAAAAGCCCTCATATATTCCTATGATATTTAAATGCAGTTAAGCTGTGCTTTGTTCCCCTTCTGAAACATTGCTATAACAGTTTAGTGTGATTTTTATGCACTAGTTAGTTGTATTACAGTTCTTGATTTGAAAAACAGAGTGTCTGCATTACAGTAAGAAGTGTGCTTAATCATTATTCCCTTTGTTCTAAAAATGTTTAAATATATATGCTGTACTTAGTGGTAAAATTTGTTTGTTCTACTTATGGCACAAAACACATTGTTGATTATTACACGTATCGGTATAAGTATATACTATGTGCTTTGCGCCATATGTGGAACAAACAGTTAAAACATCATTTTTGGTGCAAATTTTTAAAATTTTTTTCTTCATTTCTCCTGAACTCAGGGCTATTAAAAGGAAACATATGCTTTTTTTCATGAAAATATAAAAAATTGTGGAGTGAAGGGTTAAAATCCCCCAAAATTAATTTTAGAATTCGATTTCAATATTTTCCTGCGATTTCAGCACACGACAAACGTTTCTCATCTCTTTTACATCTTACTTGAATTATTTTGCCTTCGATAGCCTAAAAAAGGGAATTTCTGTATTAGAGCATGCGTCAGCATTACGTCAACACACAAAACCCCCTTTTTTCAAATTGAATGCCTCCAAAGAAACGCCAAAACCTATATGGGGAATATTGCATAGCATTTTACGAAAGCGTTTAGTCGGTTAAACGCGCATTCGCTGCAAGAATTTTTTTTTCTCAAAATTGTTTTTATTATGGTTTTTCATTTTAACATCCGTGCCTTACCTTTTTTCTGCAGCACATCGATACGTATACATTTATATAAACTAAACGTCAGCGAAAAATGAGACTTTGATCTCATTTCTTACAAAAGTTCCGGTATTAAATTTCCTCCCCTGCTGTGCTTTTTTTTTATGTTTGTGTTTTTGCAGTTTTTAGCTTCGCCAGGAAATTTTCCTTTTTCATTTATTTGTGATGTTTTTTATCTAAAGCTTTCGTAAGAGACGGGATTTTTTTATGTTTTAAATTTATTTGGGCTGTCTTGTTTTATTTTTGTTTTAATTTCAAAATGGAAGCTATCTTTAATTAAATAACTATTCTTATTTTCATATTCACCTGACATGGTAGCTTTTTTATACGTTGGGGTATTAATAATTTTTGATGCAAAAAACGCCACTAAGGAAATTCTCCAGCAAAAAAAAAAAAGAAAAGGATCTAATCTGATGTTCTTGCTTGTAATATAATTAGGGAAACTTATGCTCAAATATTTAAGAAGCGTTTGAAAATTTTAGCTTGACCTTTTACTACGTTTTATATATTTTTTCTGGGTTTGTTAAAAGTGATTATATTTAAAGAAGATTTGACTCATTTGGAGTAGTAGGGCAGCCATTTGGGGGAGGGGAGGGGAGGAATGAGGTGTAAATCCCTATTTTTTTGAGAAATTAATGCTTTATATAGAGTAAGTGCTCCAGTAGTCGGCCACAATGACATAAAACTCCTCATAAATAGTACATTTTTAATTCAAAATCGGATGTGACACATTCACACATTCATGTACCTATCCTCAATCATCAACCAGTGGCAGTTAAGTTTAGGGTACTTTTTTTGAATTAGTAACGAGTCATTTCATTTTGAAGAGGTGGGGGTTTTGGGAGAGGTGAAAAGCGATGCAGGAACCCTGTGAATGAACTTTTTTTTTTTGCCAGAGGAAAAGTACAGTACATTTTATGCGTTTTATTTTTGAAATTGTGCAGAAAGAGGTTATTACAAGACCTTCGTCTGGGGAAAATCTTTTAAAACATTATTTTAAACAAGTTGTTCATCTACTGGTCGGTCCATCTATGCTCTTATAGTTTTAGTTAAATATAATATAAAAATACCATGCAGTTATGTTACTGAGTAAAAATGTTCTTTTGATCTGTGTATTATTGTTTTTTCACTGCTTGCCTGATTATCTCGAGTCATCTCGGGCTCGTATGAGTTGCAGGTAATTATTATCCCGAGAAAACTCGGGTGAAACTAATTGATTTTACGCCTATAAATAATTAAAAATTCAACTTGAAACCTACATATTTTATTTGTATTGCTTCATTTTCTTGTATTGAAAAATTAAATTAAAAAAAAAATGTGTGGTTTTTTTTTTTTTTTTAATTTTTTCAAAAAAAAAAAAAAAAAAATCGTAAGGGTAGTGGTTAAATTCGTGAATAAAAGCTCATTAGATTGTTTTTAAAAATGAAGGTAACTTTTTTAAAAATGATTAAATGCGAAGAAATATTCAAATTAAAGAAATATAAAAGCGATTTAAGCATATTAAATATTGGAAAAAAAAAAAAAAAAAAAGAATCTGCATGATTCCACTCCGCAACATCTGACCCGATGTGAGAAAATACCAGAATCAAGAGACGCTGGTTTTACTGCGCATATTGTGTATGTGCAGTGGAAACCGATTTACGGGGTTCTCACGCTCTTTCGGTGGAATTTCTTCCTGTGACGGACGAATCAAAATTTGAGTTTCAAAAAAGGGGCTGTCTATAAATGATGTCAAAGTGTCACTTTACACTATAACCTTGTCACATGTCACGCTACTTTCATGAAATATTCTAATAGAAAAATTGCTTGATGTCACACTTCTTGTTACTTTCTCCCATCCCTTGTCACAATTTCACAATCCTCCTCAAAGCGTGACAATATTTGTGGACAGCTACTAAATTTTTCTGGTCAAATAAAAGGAAAAAATCGACATTTAAAGAAAATATTGTAAATAGAATCGTTTCTTTGGTATGTGTTATTGAATAACTAACTGATCAAGCAAAAGTTTTCTAATCAGTTTAGTTTGGTTGTTCATCTTTGTCACGGCTTCCAAGTGAATTGTGCTGTGTGATAAACAAGCGAAAATACTGCAATTTTTATTGCTTAATTTCCACGTTTTGTGTACGAGCAGGGGAAAGGGAGGGAAAAGTGAGTTGTTGAGATAACTCATCTTTTACAAAATGAAAAAAAAAATGGAAATGGTTTGAAACAATAGACAAATAATGAAATGAATTAGTATAGGAAAAAAAGAGTAAATAAAATTTAGAATGAATAACAAAATAACTGATTGAATAATATTAGATCGAATAAGGCAGTGCAAAATTAATTGATAAATGACTATGTAAGAGACAATTGGAGGATTTAATAAATAAATGGAATGAACTAATTCACTTAGCCCCGCACGTACTTTACTAGTAGTACAAAGCATCTAAATTAAAAAGTGAGCTAGATAGCCGAGAAACAAGTATTGAAAATTAAGTATATTCGTTGGTATAAATTAATATTGAAAATGTTAATAGCAAGAAAGTTACAATTTTATAATAAAAAAAAGTTACAACACAAAATATTACAATAAGTATCCACTAAAAAATGTCTTTGAATTTTAAATGTAACTTCTTCCTTGAATAGAACAGACTACATGTCTTTCTACATATTTAAAAATTGTCAAAATTTGTTCAATAACTCCTAAGAAAAACAGAGTTTTTACTTCATTTAGCATGTAACGCTACTGGCATGCAATTGATTTCATGGTAAAAGGGGGAACAACTATTAAGCATTTTCATACATTGCACATAAATCAAATTAATGTGATGAAATAATAGCGTTAGAAAACTTTCTAGTATACTTGTATAGGAATTTTGTGCAGGACAATTCAAAAACTTAACTGCCTTTGAATTAATGATTCGGACATACTTCATAATTCGTTAGGCAGATAATGGATCTCTCATTGTTTATAATGATTGATGTTTACCAAAAACAATTTAGTTGTTGAAATTGTTTCCTGGTACATGTCTTTTTCTAGAGCAATACATCAAAATTATTGCTATCATAATAGCTAATTTGTAAAAATTGGATTAAGTGATGAAATCTTGTTGTTATAAACGATTTATGATTCCATTATTTCTAAGTGTTTTTATCCAACACGCACACTGAGCGATTTCATTGAAAAAGTAATGGTTTTTGAAATCATTTCAAATGCATCGTAAACAGATTGCGAAAATAGAATCATTTCGATTGAAAAAGGAAATGTAAAAGTGCATGAAAAGTTTTTCGGATCCGTTATATTATTTGTTAACAGATGAAATCCAAAAACTTATTGAGAGCCGGTTTCTGAAACAATTGATTCATCTACGAAATTAAATTACAAGATTTATGTGGAGAAAAGTACGTGTTTTAAAGTTCTTTTTTTTAACTGTATGGTGCGCTTTTTACTGTTTTGTATAAGCGCCTATAGTTTCGCATTATACATCATGATTAAATTTAGAAGAGATAAAAATATGTATGCAAGTTTATTTTGTTTAGAGTGTAATTAAAAATATTTGAGAGAAAATACTTATTAGGATATAATTTCATGTTTTTTTAAAATATCGAAGCTTGATTGCTATTTTGTAAAAGTACTTTACTGCCCTATATTGACCGAGTAGAGAAAATTTGTTCCTAAACTTCGAGAAAGATAAATTATGAGCTGTTTTCGTTGACCAGTTTCTTGTAAGTAACGAAAGTACCCTTACCAATACGTTCTGATCGAACATGGTGCTTATATTATAAAAATAAATCAATTAAATATCTTTAGTCCATAGAAACTGTTAGAATAAATTTGAGTCAAAATATGCTCGCTCATGGTTGGGCTTAAAATAGTACAATTTAGGTGGAAAACACAGTATTTTCATTTAAAAAAGGAAGAAGAGAAAAAGAAAATGACTGTATCAATAAGCTCTGATCTGACATGCTGCTAATATGATGAATATAAATAAACAATGTATCTTAAGTTCATAGAAAATTAGGAAATATTAAATTAAACTTGATTCAAAAAATACTTGCTCATAATTGAATCGGCGAGTGCATGAACAACGTAAGTCCAGAACTTCAAATTGTTCAGGAGAGAGAAAAAAAACGTCTTAATTCTAGCATTGTTTCTACGGTCAACGTTCAAAAGACAGGCCCCGTATCTTTCGAATTAGTAACCTAACTGACGTGATTTTTGGCCTCAACACTCATCTTGCCTCCCACAGCTTGTGTCCACAAAAACGAATTTTCGAATTTTTGTGACTGATGTTGTTTTTGCACTCACAGATTCAATTATTGCTAAAAAAATTTACAACCCCGGGGAAAAACAGACACACGGTTATTTTTTTTTTTTTTTATCAAAATTGACATCTCGAATTCGAATTAATGTTTTGGCAATGATGAATTAATATAGGTGTGGGTGTGCAGGCATATCTGTACCTCAGAACCAGACTAACGTAAGTCCATTTTCGTCATTTTTCGGTAGAGGGGAAAAACGATTGTTGAATACATCGTTTTTCCCCTCTACTGAAAAATGACGAAAATGGACTTACGTTAGTCTGGTTCTGAGGAACAGGTGTGTGTGTGTGTGTGTGTGTGTGTGTGTGTGTGTGTGTGTGTGTGTGTGTGTGTGTGTGTGTGTGTGTGTGTGTGTGTGTGTGTGTGTGTGTGTGTGTGTGTGTGTGTGTGTGTGTGTGTGTGTGTGTGTGTGTGTGTGTGTTAAAACCCATTTATCCCCAGTAGCCTAAAAACGGGACGCTTGTTAGTTACTGCACACAAAAACCTGTAATGGGTATATCCTTTTACTAAAGCACTTCACAAGTGGAATAGTCCTCCTTCTTGAGAAAACCAGATGGAACCACTAGTTGGATATCAGAGCTTACTTATCGGCAGCTATTTTCTAACTAATCAGTCAAGCAACGAACCAGCATGGGTAGCCACAGAAAGTTATTTTTTTTTGCGAACTTATTTTTCTTAAAATTAAACTATTTTGAAAAGATTTCCTTAAAATTGATTACAGGTGCCTTCTGTAGTGTTACTTTGCAAAAGTAAAGTCAAGTAAGGTCGTATTTTGCTCACATATCTGCAAAATATCCCATAAACAGGACGTTAAACAACTTTATAAATATGGCAACGGCGATCTATTTTCCACCTAAAATGTATGTAAACCATTCCAAGTAAGAGTTTTAAGCAGATAAAAAATGAAAAAAAAAATGTTTAAAAAAACTTCGGCATAAATGGGTTAATTCACCACCATGCCATGCATAGATGTGCAGCGGAACTGTTGTAGACTGTGCCACCATATGCTACATGGGCCGGTGTGTAGGTCCAGATTGGTGAAGCAGCGGGACGTGGGACGTTGGCAGACTACCAAATTCAAAGATGGCTTACAGGTCGTTTGAGGCCCAAACAGAAAACAAATAGCAATTTGTCATTGTCAAAGAAAAGAAAGACTTTTTTTTCGGCGTAATACTTACACTTAAAGACACCAAATGCATGCAGGTTCAGGACAGGGTATGATACAAGAGGGGGGTGTCACACTCACGACTCAACAGCCGAGAAGTAGAGAAAATGATATTTACTTTACTTACTGGCATTGTTTGGCTTCCGTGTAACGCTCCGATCGCAGCTTGTGCTTCTGAGTGGGATCCGAATTTCACGAACGCGCAACCTGGGAGAAAAAGAAAACAAGTTAGCAACAAGATAATAAGCAGCAATTTTAAAAAGAGAAATAAATGATTGATCGTTAAAATTGCTATTAAGCTAGACAACTAGCAAAATAAGAAAATGAGTAGTAATATTAATTCAACCCATTAATGCCTAGCGTCCCTTTTTAGGGACGGTCCAAAAAAGGGTCTGAATTTCTCCAAAATGAACATTTCAACCAAATAATAGTGTTCAATTCGTACCTTGGTATTGTTTCAATTCGTTATTAACAGATTGCAGCACATAACCATTGTAAAGTGTGTTCTGTAGCAGTTTTAATATGATCTTTATCTAAAATTACTTCGTTCACAATCTCAAGAAAAAAGCTAAGTTTTCAAAGTTATTCCCAGCTTTCCAGTTTATGTTAATTGCTGATTTTATTTCTTCTTATAAAATGTCTTTTTTAATATCATATCGTAGGCAGAAAAAAAAAATTAGTAAAAAAAGTAGGTACCCTCTGGGGTCTATCGTAACTTTTAAGGGACGATTTTTCTTTTCTTTATAAAAAAAATATTTTTCACATTTTTTTTAATTATTTTTTCTATCCATTAAACACTGTTTGTAACCAGTATACAAAATATCTTTGGGAAAAAAAATGTCAGGCATTAATGGGTTAAAAGAAAAACATTTATTCGTAAACGCTGGTGCTGAGCTAGTTAAGTATCCTACTAGCAAAATAAGCAAATAAGTAGTAGTTGCAATTTAAAACATGAATATAAATTTGTAAACACAGGTGCTCGCTAGTGAAGTAACTAGCGAGCATCAACCCAATAAGCGGTAGTTTAAAAAATAAAAACATATATTCCTTAACACTGGTGTTTAGCTAGTGTAGTAGCCAGTTAGCAACAAGCAGTACTAATTACAAGAAATAGCTAATTTAAAAGAAAAAATATATATTCGTCAGCATTGGTGTATATTTAGTGAAGAAAACAGCTATCCACAAACAAATTAGCTTTAATTTAAAAGATAAAAAAATGGATGTTTGTTGAAACTAGTGTTAAGGTTGCTAATTATCCAACTAGCAAAACAAGTAAATGTGTTGTAGTAGTAATTTAAAAGAAAAATGTTCGCAAACACAGGTGCTAAGCTAGAGAAGTAACTAACTAGCAACAAGAAAATAAGCGCAGTAGTTTAAAAGAGAAAACGATATATCCGTCAACACTGGTGTTAAGTTAGTGAAGTTACCATTTAGCAACGAGCTGTAATTACAAGTAATAAATCAAAAGAAAAAAATGTATTTGTTGACTCTAGTGCTAATATAGTAAAGTAACCAGCTAGTGGTAATCAAATAAGCAGTGTTTTTTACACAAAAATGTATTTTCGTTAACATTGCTCCTAAATTAGTGAATCAACAAGCAAAACATTGGTAATTTAAAAGATAAAAAAAATGTTCGTTTGTTGGCACTGGTGTTAAGTATCCAGCCATTCAAACAGGCAAATACGAAGCAATTTTATAGAAAAAAATACATATTCGTGAGCACTAATGCTAAGCAGAGAAGTAGTTAACATCATGCAAATTAGCAATAATTTGAAAGAAACGTATACTTTCGTCAACACTGGTCCAAGCTAGGGAAGTAACCAGCTAGCAACAAGCAAATAATCAGTAATATAAAAGAAAAATAGATTGTTGTTAATACTGGTTGCTAACCTAGTGAAGATATATATATATATATATATATATATATATATATATATATATATATATATATATATATATATATATATATATATATATATATATTTAAGTTACTGCTTAATTGCTTGTTGCTTCACTAGGTTAGCAACCAGTATTAACAACAATCTATTTTTCTTTTATATTACTGATTATTTGCTTGTTGCTAGCTGGTTACTTCCCTAGTTTGGACCAGTGTTAACGAAAATATACGTTTCTTTCAAATTACTTCTTATATATATCACGGGACGCGGGAGCGTCCCGCCCGCCAAGAAAACCAAATACAAGCCGCCAAGAAATTTCCGTCACCAATAAAAATGTAAAAGAGCGACTAGGACTGTTTACGCGAGTAACCAAACCGGGGTTTTCACCCCTCTGTATCTCAGCCCCATAAAGATCCTTAGAGTTCATTTTTGGTATACTCAATCTCCAGCGGCCCCTGACGGCACATACTAAAGCAAAACATCCAGAACCCTCAGTGGGAGGGGTGATATATGTTATAAAATCGCTATTTTTCGCACTTTTTAAAAATTGTTTGACAGGGGTCCAGACTAAACGGTAACTCGGATTGAGCTCTGCTTTTGCACCCACATTTATTTTGTCCCAAAGCTCGGCATAGGGGGTTTTTCGGCCCCCCACCCCCTCCCCCCTCGTTTTTATTTTCCGTATCTTTTCTCCCCGGGGGTCTTTAGTGTTGATTTTTGGTATGAATATTCTCGATGAGACATTGAGGACATTTTCCCAAAATTTACCCCCCGGGGTCATCGCACCCCGGAGTTATTAATGCTTAAAATTGGTCCGATTTCTATCTACTAGCTCTGTTCAACATCTGAGCATTTATGTTTTCATTGTTCCACGAGGAAAGAAAACTCAATGATTTATAATTTCATCTGTTGCCAGTTTACAAATATACTATTTGTTAACAAATAAAATATTTGTAATTGATTTTATTGCATAAGGCTTTTAAAAGGGATCTTCAATTTAGTTCATTTTAATATGAGATCGGCAGTAAGGGTTGGGGTTTTATTTTAAACTTTTAATTTAATCGTAGTATTGTTAGCAACTAGCTTTGTTTTGCGTCGGTTCGGGTGGTACATTGTGATTGATTTCAAATTTATCCTAGACTGAAGAAGATCCTTGAACTTTTGCACCAAATGCATGCTGCCAAGAAAACCACAGATGTCGGACCGCCAAGAAAAATGTTGAAGGGATAAAAAACATGCAAAGTAAATTTTGAAGAGAAAAAAAAAACAGGCAAAGAAATAATATTAATGCAAAAACATGTGATATCTCCCCAAAAACAACAGTGTTGTAAAAAAATCCCCCGCCAAGAAAACCTTAAATACTCAGCCTTAAAAAGTTATGATATCGAGTTTTCCGCCAAGTTTGTGCCAAACTACAACTAACCTGTATGTATAGTTCTTTTAAATTGTTTTCAGTCCTGCCAGGCGGGAAGTTTTTACTCATTAAGCAACCACCTCACAAGACAAAGCTTCCCGCCTGGCAGGACTGAAAACAATTTAAAAGAACTATACATACAGGTTAGTTGTAGTTTGGCACAAACTTGGCGGGAAAACTCGATATCATAACTTTTTAAGGCTGAGTATTTAAGGTTTTCTTGGCGGGGGATTTTTTTACAACACTGTTGTTTTTGGGGAGATATATATATACTCTTTAATGAAGACTTTTAAGCTAGATAAGTGCAAAGTAGCTTGTTTGAGCACTACTCTTTGGTGGTATGTTTCATGAACCAGCTAATTACGTATGCCCAGAGGTGTAAGACGTAAATATAAGTACGGAATTGAAAAATGTATTTAGAAAAAGGCATAAGTGCGTGACATGCTTTTTAAGCTCATTTTAGCATGAGAAATTTTGACCCACTTTTGATACAACTCACAATGCATCTTACTTTGGTATTTTGATACATAAACAGCGCATTTTTAAAAATAAATTCCGACGTCGTTGCTGAGCATATCTTTTCTGAAGGAGTAAAAATATATCAACGACACATTTAAAAAACTAGAGATTCTTTAAACAAATATAAACATCCATTTCTCTTCCTTCTGTACTTGGTGCTAATAATATTTACTGAATCAAAAAAAGTACGAGCCGACTTAACATTTTTCCCGAAAAGAAAGTTGTAGTAAATATCGTTTAAAAAGCAAAGGAATTGGGAGAAGAACTTTTCCCGAAAATTTCGACAAGTTACAACAGCTCTGAAGTGATCTTAAGATAAGAGAGACTTCGATTTAAAAGAAGGAAGCATGTCAGGAACACAAGATTTGAAGTGTACTTATCCCACTTGCGTGAAATGAAAAGGGTGAGATGAAAAGAGCGGGGGAAAAAACTTTTACAGTTACTTTAAAGATCTAAATAAAACATAAGAAGTATTCCAATACTTCATCTTGATGAACTCTAGAATAAATAAATATTGGTAGGAACATACAGCTGTTGGAGAGAAGCTTTTTAAAATGCTGTAAAACAAGTTTTTCTAAGTGCACGTTGCGAGAAAGTGCAGTTTTATTTAAAATGAAGCTTGAGTTTTAATTTTAAATACAAAATATGCTTCTGAAGGCATGCAAGAAGTATCAGAGAATGTTTGGTTCGCGAACTGATAAAGTTTAGGTTTTCGTACTGAACTGGATCCCAATAGCTGGGGGGGGGGGAGGAAATCTAATCCCCCTTGTTCTTGAAACTTAATGTGTTATCATACATGTGGGGGGTTGTTGCTTTCTGATATGATAAGTATTTAGTGTATATCCCTTACCTGGAATTTTTTTTAATCCAATTCCGGCGAAAATATACAATAACGAGCAGGCCCGTCATTTCAATTTTTCCAGGGGGCAAAGGGTGAAAACACAACGCAATACAATTTTTCCAGAAAATAACAAAAACCAAGCTCACTTATACGTAAATACATTGATTTCTCAAAGTCGGGGGGGGGGGGGGAGCAATTGACCCCTGACCAGCCCCCCCTCCCCCAAATGACGGTCTGATAACGGGCCTGCTGTGATACCGAAATATTTACTTTGGAACATGATAGCGATAGTAATTATTAAAACTAGCACTAATTAAATTAAAACAGTTAATGATTACACTTTTTTGCAATATTTTGAGCATGGTTTCAAAAAATTAAACAGCGCACACGGAGGGCATTTTTATTGTAATTTCCTAATTAGTTTCATAAAGCAGTATCACGAAGTTGATAATGATCAAAATTAAATAGCTTTGTTTCGTTTAAATTATAGTATTGCTCTTAAAAAGTTTGTAGATTGTTTAATTAATGATTTTAGTGAAAAGCTTATACTAAGTTGTCTTCTTCGGTACAAATATTCTCAGTATTTCTTACAAGAAATTTAATTATTACAGCTTAAGTATTTTAAACGCATGTAGTAATTAATTAGCTTAATCAGACAAAATGTCATTTTACGCATTCGGTCTAAGTATTGACTTTTAATAGTTACGTTTGTTTGTTTATTTTGATGTAAAGTACAAGTCTAAAAAAAGTAAAATTTATTTGATAGAGCGTTGAATTATTCTTATAGATGGCAAAATGCAAATCCAATGTCTTGTATAAGTGTAAGAAAGAGGCAGAGTGAGATTTAAAAAACTGATTTGGATACCACAGGATTTTTGTCCTATTGAATAGTCTGCGTGTTGGCTGCTTCCCACTTGCAGATCTAGTGCATTCCCGAGACGGGCAATCAATCTTTCACGTATCACCACTGTCGGCGGAATGCCATTGCCACGAGAATGTTGAGGCGGAGTTTCCCCAATAGATGGAGACACATGGGATTGATTCTATGTGAAGCTTCAATAGGAATGTAATTTTGCCTAGAGGCGCTCCATGCCAAACGAATATTCGAGTTTTTTTTTTGCATGCCACATAACACTACGACATTGTCGTTGTCAATGTTTTGCTCCTTAAAAATTTACACACGGGAGCCAGGTTTGATCCCGCGCTTTTGGGAGTTAGAGGCCAGTGCCTAACCCCTACATCACTTTGTTGGCTTAAAAGAAGTTGTGAGTGTTCTTATGTACACTATTTGAAAGTAATATTTCTTAAATGCACAATTTTTAATACATTCTTAATTTTTTTTAAGAATCCTTGGAAGCTTTGCTAAACTCATAAAGTACAGGAAATGTAAAGAGTAGGTCATTGAAGTGTATGAAATTTCGATGAATTTGTTTTCCTTCGAAATATGAAGTTGAAACAATAAACACAAAATAGAACGTGTAAAAGAAAAGGCGCTTTCAAATTATAGAAAAATGGTGACACATTAATTTGATCTTCTATTTTTAAGCTTGACGAAACTGTGAGCAGAATAAAGAAAGCATGAATAGCAGTAGTAACACAGAATTCATAAATTCCCGGAAACCGTTCGGTTTTGGAGTTAAGACTATAAATACCTTTTTTTTTTCCAAACGAACCGATATTTTCCAACTTTTTTCCCGCACGAAGAGAGACGAAGCTTTTTTACGACTCCAGCGCAAATAAGAGAAGAAGAAAACCCGCGGAAGTTTTGGGGCAAAAATAAACAAAGAGGAGGAAAATGGCGAAGAAACAAACAAACAAACAAACAAGAAGGTGCGAAATAGAAATACCTTCAACAAAAGTCTCTCATTTCAAACTTTGACAAGTCGGTCTGTATATGCTTCAAGAATCTCTTGGGAGGGTCTTGCCTGCCCACAATGCAACGCGGCAGAGGACGTGTCAAGACTTGCACGGTTTGAGGTGTTCTTTATGCGGCTGGCTCGGAGGGGATAAAAGGGAAAAATACCAGTGAAGGGAGTAAAAACAAGTTTAGGTCTCTGGGTTTTGGGGAGAAAAAAGTAAATAGTTTTCGTTTCACTTTTCGTTGGGCTTGAAATATAGATGCGAGGAAGGGAGGAAACGTATATTTCAAGATTAAGAAATGAAACAAGTCGGGTTTGCTTATTGAGATGTTTCGTTTTGTAGCACTGCAGTTTGTAAGATTATTCTGAAACTTAAGGCAGTTTCGCGAGAACGAGTTATGTACTTTTTGCCACGAGGTTTAAAAAGTAAAGGAATATCTTGGAGGGACAAAAAAAAAAAAAAAAAAAAAAAAAAAAAAAAAACCATGACAAATAGTAGCGAGGACGGATACCACATTCATGGAAAAATAAGTTATATACTGTCACATAATTTTAAACAAAATGTATTTTTTAAATCGTTACATGCAAAATAAGCCAAAAGTTCGTTTAAACTTTAAAACTTCATAAAAGCAAAGAAACTATTATAAAGAAGTGCGGTTTCGAAAAATGAGATTGTAAGATTTCTTTAGCGGTCAACGTTTTTTTTAGTTATAAACGTGACCAGTAGGGGTAGCCGAAGACCCAAACCGAAAGAAACAGGACAACAAAGAGCCTATTTATTTGTTCCTGCCATAAGAATTGAGTCGGTTAGGATCGAAACTCGTTAAGCCCACTTTTTATGAAAAATAATTTTAAAAATAGATGGTTTAAAAAATATGAGTTTAAAAGCTCCTTTACCAATGGATAAAAAACAATAGATCCAAAACCAGTGGATCCCAACAAAAGTGATTATGAAATTAGGGTTTTAGTCAAAACCCTTTAGATCCGTAGTTCCGCTTTTAGAACTATGGGTTTTGAAAAATGGATAAAACGGGTTTTGACTCTAAACGACTCATATGTGCAGCATGATCCTCAGAACACAGCAAAGGCTTTTTTTAGCATTTTTTTCGCAATATAAGTCCTAAAAATGTAGTTCTATGGAGGGATCATGACACCCATGATCTTCCTTCTGTGTCCGCGCCTGTTGCAGAAACCTTATCAAACACGAATTGCTCAAATTGATGGTCTACGTCTCCATTGTGTTTTCGTAAAACTTAAATTTTCCAACTTCTTAATGTACGGAAACTCCGTAAATCACCTGATATATCAGCGTAATTATGTTCTGAGAGTAACTAAGTTAAATGGATTCTATTTCAAATAAATATCAGTATTAAAATAAATCAACAAGTATATTTTATCAAAATGTCGTTATTTTTAGCTACTACAGTGTAAATTATGAAAACAAGAAATTGATATTAAATTTTGGGGCAATTACAACGCTACGAACGTAACCATCAAAATTTAAACAATTTTCTAATCAAGTAATCCTTACTAAAATGTAGGATAGCATTAATGACATCAAAATGTAGAATTTTATAGAACAAATTGTAATTATGTGCGTTTAAGGTTTGATTTTTTCGTCCGTAACAGTGGAATTGCCCTTTAGTTTTCTTTTATTGATTGAGAAACAACAAAGAAATTAAATTTCTCCACCCAACAAAATTTGGCCTAAATTTAAAGCCAGATCATAATCATCCAGCATCATCAAATTTTCTTTGCTAAACTAGAAACAGGATACAATCTAGCAGGCAAGCTGCGGGTACAAAAGCTAAATCATCATTTAAGGGAGAAAAGGCAAATAAATATTAGCTTTAAATTATATCACCAGGCTTATTTTATTATAGTTCTGTTAGTTTTACATCATGAAAGTAAGACATTGAGATTTAACTTTAGTTTTCTTCTACTGAATCAGCAATAACAAAGAAATTAAATTTCTCCACCCAACAAAATTAAACCTAAACTTAGAGGCAGGCCAGTGAGCTCCTAGGAATCTCTCCACCTAGCATCATCAAAATTTCTTTGTTAGACTACAAACCCAAACAGAAAACAATCCAGCAGGCAAAGCTCTGTGTACAGAAGCTAAATGCTAAGTAAGGCTGAATCATTATTCGGGGGGAGAAAAAGGCAGCGGTATCAGTTCGTAAATTCAGAAATCGCTCATTCAGATCTTTTAAGCTTACTAGGGAAACGGTTCAACTTATTCACCTACGGGGGAATGAAAGTACAAAACATCAAACTTTGTTTGTTAGTATGGAAAACAAAAAGGAAAAATTTAGTTTTCTTTATTACAGTTAGTTTTTTATTAGTTAAACGGTCGAACTCTTTTTTTTAATTAGAGTTTTCTGTAGTAGAGTTAAGCGATTTTAATTCTAGTTTTTTTATTGGATCAGAAACAATAAAGAAATTAAATTTTGCCTCCCAGTGAAATTAAATTTAAATCTGAACTCATCTTCTAGAAATCTCTCCACCCAGCATCATCAAAATTTCTTTGTTAGACTACAAACCCAAACAGAAAACAATCCAGCAGGCAAGGCTCTGTGTACAGAAGCTAACTGCCAAGTAAAGCTGAATCATTATTAAAGGGGAGAAAAAGGCAGCGGTATCAGCTCGTAAATTCAGAAATCGCTTATTCAGATCTTTTAAGCTTACTAGGGAAACGGTTCAACTTATTCACCAACGAGAGAATGAAAGTAAAAAACATCAAACTTTGTTTGTTAGTATGGAAAACAAAAAGGAAAAATTTAGTTTTCTTTATTACAGTTAAACGGTCGAACTATTTTCTTTTAATTAGTGTTTTCTGTATTAGAGTTAAGCGATTTTAATTCTAGTTTTCTTTATTGGATCAGAAACAAAAAATAAATTAAATTTTGCCTCCCAGTGAAATTAAACTTAAATCTGAACTCATCTTCTAGAAATCTCTCCACCTAGCATCATCAAAATTTCTTTGTTAGACTACAAACCCAAACAGAAAACAATCCAACAGGCAAGGCTGTGTGTACAAAAGCTAACTGCCAAGTAAAGCTGAATCATTATTCAAGGGGAGAAAAAAGCAGCGGTATCAGCTCGTAAATTCAGAAATCGCTTATTCAGATCTTTTAAGCTTACTAGGGGAAACGGTTCAACTTATTCACCTACGGGGAAATGAAAGCACAAAACATCAGCAGCTCTAGTCAGCAAGCTGTGGGAGACAGGAGCTTTCCGGCATGAATTCTCCCGTGCTGTTTCCGAGAAAAAGGAAAACAACTACTGAAGTCAAAGATTTAGAAAATCGTAGTTCCCTAACCAAATGTAAGGAATCTGAAGAATTTTAAGCGCGGGTACATAGAGAAGTACACGCTATGTTGCAGCTCTGAAAGGGCATACGTGTATTGTCTGCCCTGCGTGTACTTGTGCGTTTTATTTATTTAGTTATTCAAAAGTTTTGGGATGAAAAATGCTTCTTAAGTTCTTTATTGTGAGGCGCTGGTTATGTGTTTTTATTTCGTCTCTATTTCGCGTTTTGTGGAACGCCTTTCTTTAGTATATGAGGTTTGATACATTTTGTTCATTTTATTAACTTGTTCGTTGTCAATAAATCATAGTAATGTTTCTCAAGTTCAGGGAAATAGTGTGTTTGTAAGAAAATGTCGAAAATCTGAATAATTTTTACACATTTATATAAAAATTAAAAAGATGTAATGAAATTTTGTTAGAACATACCAATTTTCTTATTACTTCCCAAAGATTTTCAAACAAAAATTCCGATCTATTATTACTTTCTTTTCTCAAGTTTGCCAATCGTTTTTTAAAATTATATTGTGTTTTATGTAAAGTTTTATATAATTTTCTTAGAATTAGAAATCAACTGAATTTCTTTTGTATTTTTACATGAACGTTTTCTTCCACTCTTTGCAATGGTTATTATAATGCATTAAGCATTGTCAACATACTATGGCATAGACCATTGTTTTTCATATGAACTTTCGCACAATAGTATTTTAGAAACACCTTATTTTATTTTTATATGCGTAATTTAATGCAGCTTCAATGCCACAGCATAGTTAATACACTGACATTTTTAACCGATCTCTTTTAAAACCTACAAATTAAACATAACAGCTGCTCCTGCTTTCTGATAATTGGGTAGTACAATTACCCATATTTCTGTAAACATACTATCAGAAGATTTCATCTGTTCTTATTCTTGTTATCGATTTGACTGTTTCAACTTTCACAATTGAAGGGCTTGGGAGATGAAGGGGTTATGTAGCAAAATAGAAATTGCGAGTTATTAAAGTTCAAAGTTGTATTGTTGCAGCTTTTTTGTTTTCTGGTTTTGTCATTAGTGTGCGTATGAAATTGGTCTAATGACATCTACTGCTTGATGTACCAAGTTTTATTTGTTTACCTGTATAAGCTTCTAGCTTGGTATGTAGGCTCTGAGAATGGTCTAGTTGTGCACCTCCCCTTGTGGTGCATTCGAATGTTCCCAAGGGGTTTTTACCCTTTTTTTGGGGTAAATCAGTGTTAATTTCAATGCAGACTCAAGTGATATGAATTGGCACGACCACTTGGCGATATGTCGCCAAGCTTTTGGTCGCCAAGGGTTTGACGCCAACTTGGCGACATATCGCCAAGTTGGCGACAATTTGGCAAAAAAATTATTTTTTGAATTTGGGTTCAACTTGGCGCTATTGGCGATATTTTGCGAAAAATTCACTGAATGATATTAAAATCAGCAATATTTAGAAAATTAACCATTGCAAAATATTTTTTGCATTGTTTCGTGGCAGATTAGGGGAGTAAATATTTGAATTGTTACCTTGCTCACTCCAAGCACTTTTTTTAACACTTAAGGCAACTACTAAGAAATTTACATGTAAAAGGAAGTAGTGTGGGGTCCATACCAGATTTTTTAAAATGTAACATAGCCCCTTCATCCTTCAAGCCCTTCAATTAACACATGCACAGCGCGTCCTAAGAGCAAATTAATGATATATGATTTCGTCACACACGAATATAACGTTTGTTTGTCAAGCCATTGATACAAGAAGGGGAGGGGGGAATAAATCCGCAACTCAACTAAAACAGTATTTTAATTTTTTTATTCAAAATTTCTCTATGTTCTTATTTAGAATCAGATGTTTTATCAAAATACTATTTATTACACGAGAAACTTCAAATATTTCTCTACTGAAAAAAAAAAAAGAAAAAGACTGGTATATAAACGTCGTAGAATTAAATCTTACTGAAAAACGAGTGTATTCCAACATAACAGAACCGATTCAAGAAAAATCCAAGGATACATCTCAACTCCACTCTCCGGGGAAAAATCTTTTCAACATTTTGTGAGTATCGTTTCATCTTTCGGGGAATAAAATAAGAGGCCGAAAAAGGAGATATATCCGGGGGTGGGGAGATTAGGCCTTACGATGACCAGATATTTTCCAGACGTGTTCAACGATTCAACAATACGTCACTTTGAGAGTATTTGCATTGAAAAAAGATCAGCGCAAATGGCCGGCGCTTTTGCGAGTTCTGTTTCCACCTTCGAACTGAAATCCAATGTAGTTTTTCAAGGGATGATGCTAAAAAGAACAGGCAGAGCTTTTCTCTTTGTTTTCGGTATTTTTTTTTCTTTTTTTAATGCTGAATTTCTTCTTCTTTTATATCTTTTGAAGGTAGGAGGAGGAGGGATGAGCAATTTTCGTTTAACGGGCTATCTAAATAGATTTCTCGCAGGTTTTTATTTGAGTTCGCTTTATTTGAGCGATGCAGTTTAGGGTTGTCTTTTGTGTTCGCGGTAAAAACAAAGAGAAACACTTTTTTTTGTTCCTTTTAGAACCACAAAGAATACATTTTTTCTCTTCGTACAAGAATGCAGTCGAATGTTCAATTAAAATAAATTTTTGTCGATAATAGAAACATTCAATTCTAAAACTTCATTATTAAGATCAGGGATGCACTGATATGTAAATTGGCAGATTACCAATTACCGATTAATCGGCTGTTGGTAATCTGCCAAATTCATTAATGATCAAGATGATTATTTTTTTTAAATACTACACAATTCGCCACTACTGTTTTTTCTTTCTTCTAGAATTCCAAATTCTTCAAGAAATCCAAAAATTAGAAATATTTATAATTTATTTCAGAATATTTTTTTTAGCTTTCTCTATTTTCCTAATTTTCTCAAAATAATTTAAAAATTAAATTCTATTTCCTTGAACTTCGTTTCGCATTGTTGCTAAGAAATAACATTAACATCTAACGCAATTAATTTATTGTTAATTATGTTAACTAGGCATAAAACTAAGAAATAAATGGGGTGAGGCAGTGGTGAGTAATCTAATTTAGAAGTGCTCACCTCTTCTCTTTCCAATTTAAAAGATCAGGAATTTAATTATTCCTAATAGTGTCATATGAATATCAGCGCTGAGGGTTATCTTTCAATTTTTTATTTAGTTTTACCCACTGTATGAACTTTGTTTCAATTTCCCCCTGTACACTTTACTACTACATGTTATAGTAAAGTTGCAGAAAGTTATTTATTTACTATTAATAAAGTTATTTATCATAGTTTCTAGAAATTATATTTTTTTTCGATTAATCGGCAAAATTTGGCAGATTATAAATAATTGGCAAACTGGTCGATTAATCAGCACTACCGATTAATCAGTGCATCCCTAATTAAGACATTAAGATAGTAGTTTAACTTTCATGCATATATTGTTCAGTCTTTTTGCACAAATCAGACATTTTGATATTTGTCGGTACATTGTAAATTTAAAAGTTTAATGAAAATTAAAATATAAATAACAGGAATCAAATATGGCGATGACGTACGCAATATTTGTCTGCTTAAACCAAGTCGTCAAACGAAAACGAGTCCCTATTTTGCAGCACAAATATACGTTGGCGTTTGGTGACTGGAACACCAATTTTCTTACCCTTTATTTCGTAGCATTAATGGTAAAAACATTTTTGAGTTTAAACTTTCACAAAAATATTTTTAAAATATTGACAGCGACTTGTATCGCTTTTAGTTACATCGAAATATTTTGGAAACTCCTTTTGATATCTTTCTAAAGATGGATGAATGAGATAAAGTCGTTAAATATAACTGGCTGTACTTTTGAAATTGCACATTTCACACGTTTTACGACGATGAAATATAGATATCCAGACCCAATTCGCTACACAATCTCGCTTGAAATATTCATCTTTTACAAAATTGAAACTATCCCCCCCCCTTCCCGAGCAAACAACTCCAAACTATCGCAATATTTAATAATTAAAACATCCATTGTTAAATAAATCCGACGCAAATATATCAGCAAAAGGGCCCCGACTCATATTTCAAATAATTCAAAGATAACGATCCATCCAAAAGCTGTGTAATATTTCATTGGATCGCATATATTTTCTTAGCACAAGTGAGGGGAAAACTTAAACACACACAACCGGCCGCGAAACGTTATCTTTTCCAAAGGGTGGATGAATATAAATGAAGCTCTTTATTCTTGCAACTGAGTAATTTAAATTTTTAATATTCAGTTTTTGAAGGCTGCTGGAAATGGATTCCCCAGGAGCCATCATGGCATGTTATCTTCGGCCGTGTGTTATCGGAGGAATAAATTTTGAGACGGAAGTTTTGAGAAAATTTTATGGAATCGGTTTGCAGAATATATTAATAGATTTTTTTTTTTACTTTTTTATTATTCTGATCGAATTGATTTTCATTGTGGGGGCAGAGAAGAGATGGATAAACTAAAAGGCGACCGTGGAGAAGTCAATAGGTGTTGCTTGAAATGTGTTGAAAAGCAGTTGATAGTTTGGAAGAGACTCTTCGTGTGTACATCTTAACCCATTAATGCCTAGAGTCCCTTTTTAGGGACGGTCCATAAAAAAGGGTCTGAATTTCCCAAAAATGAACATTTCAACCAAATAATAGTGTTCAATTAGAACCTAGGTATTGTTTCAATTCGTTATTAACAGATTGCAGCACATAACCATTGTAAAGTGTGTTCTGTAGCAGTTTTAATATGATCTTTATCAAAAATGACATCGTTCAATACCTCAAGCAAAAAAGCTAAGTTTTCAAAGTTATTCCCAGCTTTCCCGTTTACGTTAATTTTTGATTTAATTTCTTCTTATAAAATGTCTTTTTAAATATTATATCATAGGCAGAAAAAAAAATAGTAAAAAAAGTATGTACCCTCTGGGGTCTATCGTAACTTTTAAAGGACGATTTTTCTTTCCTTAATAAAAAAAAATATGTTTTACATGATATTTTTTTATTATTTTTCTTGTTCATTAAACACTGTTTGTAACCAGTATACAAAATTTCTTTGGAAGAAAAATGTCAGGCATTAATGGGTTAAACTTTTCACTCGTTAACCTTACAGCAGGCTCCCGCATGTAAGATATGAAGGGACAGTGGATAAAGGTGATATGTGACAATTTTGGAAAAGCATACTTTTTACCATGGATGAAGGTTAAAAGGTAATATACAGGGTGTCCACTCCAATCGTGGACCAATAGCTAATTTCTAAACCGTTAGAGATAAGCATATAGTTGATTTAGGAAAAAATCTCCAAATTATGAAAGGAATTTTGGGTCTATTCAATGTTTTTCAAAAAATCAAATTTTGAAAGAGTTACGAAATTTAAATTTTTATACAGCCCCCCAGTCCTATCAATCATATTTAGTAAAACATTCTTGACACTGTAACGTTTAAAACTAAAAAAAAATCACTCCTCTACCACAAAAATTGACCGAGTTATGACGTTTTGAAAAATCAAGATTTTGCATTATTTCATGACGTCATCGAGCGATCGCTTAAGGGACCGTATGCGAAATCCTTCAAAATCTTGATTTTTCAAAACGTCATAACTCGGTCAATTTTTGTGGTAGAAGAGTGATTTTTTTTTAGTTTTAAACGTTACAGTGTCAAGAATGTTTTACTAAATATGATTGATAGGACTGGGGGGCTGTATAAAAATTTAAATTTCGTAACTCTTTCAAAATTTGATTTTTTGAAAAACATTGAATAGACCCAAAATTCCTTTCATAATTTGGAGATTTTTTCCTAAATAAACTCTATGCTTATCTCTAACGGTTTAGAAATTAGCTATTGGTCCACGATTGGAGTGGACACCCTGTATATATATTTTTTTTGAAAGCTATTTCTAGAAATTAAAAAAATTGTCACATATCACCTTTATAGACTTGCCCCTTCGATTGTGTTTGTGAGTTAACACAGTTGAACACACACTAATTTGAATTTATGTAAATCGGCGAAATTCAAAAGTCACATATTGCCTTTATCCACCTGCTCCTTCATATGTACTGGAGATGACTTTTTTTTTTTTTTAAATCTTTAGTTCTAGTTCCACTGGGAAGACTTGTCCTAAATTATTCTACAACCACTCTTTGACCTACTTTCAGTTACCACCGAAAGTTTGACTTTCTTTAGCGTAGGCGGGAAATAAGCGTCGCTTTTCATGTAAGTAAGACGGTGCGCCTGCTTAAAGGTTAACCCTCGTGGGTTCTTTGGGGTCATATATGACCCCAATGCAATTTCTGTTTAATATATCTTGTTAATCAACCATTTGTTTTTAATGGCATTTTGTGGCTTTTATTCTTCTAGTTTTCTATTCAAAATAATGCTATTATTGTGTTTTATTTTTCCCGAATTGCATTTTTTGCACACAAGACCCTCGAGGTCATTTCCCCAGAATGCCAAAAAAAGAGGACGTTGCAACTTTTGTCCAAGAGAACTGGACAGAAAATGCATCGAAAAATGTCATAAGTGTTTGAAATTCACTTGCAAAAAAAAATCATGTTTTTTCAGGTCTGTAACAGTTATAAATAAATCTACAGTTATTGTAAGTTTTCTCTAAAATTTTAATTTTTAATGCATAACTAAATTTTACTTTGATTGTGTCTTTTTATTTTTATTTTTTTAGCATTAAAAAGTGTGTGAACTTAAATAATGCATGTAACATTCAATAATCATAATAAATTAATTAAAGGAAGCATTGGGGTCGTTTATGACCCCAAGGGTCTTGATTGTAACTGGAATGGGAGGGACCCACGAGGGTTAAAAGAAACACCCTTAATTTGAACATCATAAAAATTGTATATCTGTAAACAGGAGCGAAATGAAATTGGACTTTATGTCTGGTGTCTAAACACTTGAAGAGTAAGGGATATTCCACGAAAACACCTCCATATTGTCCCGCACGTGACGCTAATATATTTCATTGAAAAGTAGTAATTTTGAAAGGGAACGAACAAAGATTTTTGCCGAAGAAATCCAGCATCCTCTTTTGATTTTTTAATCAACAAAATGACTACTTTTAAAACTTTAAAATCGCTGCTTTTTAATGAAATGCATGAACATCATGTGTGGGACAAGATTGCTGCTTCTTTGTGGAATGATCCATAATCAAGAAATGAACAGGGAGGGTCTTTAGCTAGATAAAACCAAGCATAAATTACGAAGTGTTCCAAAATATAGCGGTTTATTTCTATTAACACACTCACGTATTGGTTTTTCTTCAATTGTTTGAAAACATGTTCTCCTTAGAAGAGAGAATAGCCTTGGTTTCCCGGAAACTGTGTGCAAAAACATACGATGATGTGTGTCCATTGCGCCAGCGAAAATGTGGAAAGCCACCAATAATAATGGAGATATTACTGCTTATAATAAAAATATTTAAAATTGACGTAATTTTGCAAATTCTTAGTGTAGTAAGTAGTAGTAGAACTTCAAAAAGCATTTTTTTACTACGTAATGATTTATTACATAACCGTACACTGCAAAGAAAAAGCTGTTGATTTTTTAGTATAATGCTGGCAACAGAGATTCCATTTTAAAACAGTTAAAGCACAGTAATAACCTGTAAAACTAGGTATTTTATACTTTAGGGTTATTACCCGGCGTTGCCTGGGGGCTTAGAATACAACATAGTGGTTTCCTAATAGTGGTTCAAATAGTGTTGAATACAAATAATTGTAGCAGTAATTGTTTTTAACTTATTTCATGTTTAAGTGAAATAGGTGATCCTTGAATTGATAATTCATTGCCAATCGTAATCTTTGTTGGAAATGCTCCTATTTAAACGTGTTAAATTTCATCAATTTGTATTCTTAAAGGCTTATCTCTATTACTCTATCTATTCAAAATCGAAAGAAAATTGCTATTTTGAGACAAAAAATTTTAGTTTTGAGCATTTTGATTTTTTTTTCAATTTCAAAACCCCGCCTATGTGGATTCTAGTGCATCGAAGAACCTCTGTGCCAAGTTTGATGAAAATCCGAAGAAAACTGGATTTGTATAAGGAACAAATATACACACAAATATACATCCATCCATTATATATATATAGATTACTGTGTATTTTTCAGTTTTAAACTGAAACCTCTGTTGACAGTATTTTTACTGTAAAAGCATCAGTATAATACTGGCAGCTGAGGTTCCAGTTTAAAACTCTAAAATGCACTGCAATAAACTGCGAAACAAGTAATTTTACAGTTTATTACTGTAAACTAGCGAATTTACTATTTACTACTGTAAAATCAACAGTTTTAGTTATTATGGTAAAATTAGCTGTATTATACTGTAAAAACAACAGCTATTTTTTACAGTGTAAGTGTATTTAAATCTTGCTTAAAACCCTCAGATCATTCAAGAAATCTTAATTCATCTTTTATTCAAAAGAAATCTTTCATTTTTGCACAGAATTATTCAGTTCTGCCAAAAGTCGTTCAATTTCGCCAAATTTACTGAGGTAACCCTATATTTTGTTTAAAGTTAGGAATATAAATGAAATCCTTTAGACGTGCACTTCTCCGATTACGTATCGTAGAAGCATAACTCAAATGTCTAATATTCATTTTTGAGAAACGTCTTCAAAGTGAAATCTTCTAAAATAGCTGCTTTAAATTTAATAGATTTTTGAAGCATATTTTTAGGAATCGTGTAACAGAGATCATATTTTCCACTTGGTAAGATGACTTCTACTGTTTGAGTTGAAGTTAAAGTGCTTAAATATGGAATGATATTTAAGATGTTGAAGTATAAAAGGAAACATTTTTCTAAATATATATATTATTTTTCTAAAAATAGTAACATGTTCTTCAAAACATCAAAACTGTCACATTAAGTTGTTGCACATATTGCGTCCGATTTTCTGTTCCTAAAACTAAAAGTAAATGATGAACCCAATTTTTTGTAACAGAATCTTTACTTAGCTGATTTCTGTATGGAAGGAGGGTAAGGAGGGGGGGGGGGTAACGAAATAAGTTTAGAAGTTTTATGAAAGAAAAATATTGTCCTTATAAATTTCTAGAGGGTATGGGGTTGCATTTCTCCAATACATGATTATATTAAAGAATCTAATATGTTCTTCGATACACAAGTATATTGCCTTTATTCTCTATGCAAAAAGTTTAACATTTTGTTCTCGGTACACAATGGGCCTTTTGCAACTTCGCAAAATAAGCCCGAATTTCCGAAAAAGAAAATTACGTTATTCAATCACGAGCATTTTCAGTGAAGTCAAAAATATTTATTCTTCGAGGCCGATATTTTCAATTTAATACAACGTGTTATGTGTGTAATCTTAAACGTAATTATAAAGTAAACCAAATTTAGCAAACAAAATGTTCGTTTTAGCTGAAATTTTGTTAAACGTGGTCGTATTAAAAGGTTCAAAATGTATCTAGAAGGGAGAGAAAACACTTCTTTTTTGGAAGCAAACAGTGTTTCTGATTTGCACATCATCATACTAAAATTGGTACCACACCTGATTCTTATAAACAATAATTACCAATTTTACCCAAAATATAAAACTTTACTTATACACAATTTTCAACGGATATCTGATATTAAATTGATTATTTAACACTTCAAAATTTCAGCAAATTGATTTTTTATTCTTGTTGCAAGCAACGTACCCTACAGCCTAAATACTTTACATGATACATCGGAGAAATATCTAAACCCATTGAAACCCGTAAAATGTAACTTTTCTTTAAAAATTCTCAGCCCATACAAAAGCACCCCCAAATACGTGTCTCCCGAGTGATAATATAACCATTAATCACATTTATCCTTACATGCAAAGTAAAAGGTTTCGCGCAAGCCGTTTTGTTCCGGGCAGTCTGGCAATCAATTAAAGAGAATTCAATCTCGCGTTTCAAATCGCAATCTAAAGTTTGTTTGCATAATTAAGAAACCGAAACGTTAAAGGAATTTTGATACCGAATATTGATGAATCTTTCTTTGCTAATGGTTGAGATTCTTTTAAAAAGTCGCTGCCGTTCGATGCTTTCAGGATGGCCTCATTCATTTTTGAGGAGATTGTAACTTTTGTGGAAGGTTATCTTTCTTTGCCTGTATGCTCGCTCATAGCGTATTCTTTCACTGCCTGATCTTCTGTTTATTTGAACGAGTTTTCAATACTTGGGACGTCAAAGAAAGTTTTCAAGTGCGGGCTTTATGCAGTATCTTCCTCATGTAGCTGTTTTCATTATCAAAGAGGCTTAATGAAAGGATTTTAGAAAGTCCGCATGCACAGATGGTAATATTTTTTTTTTTGAAAAAGAATACGTCCTTATTGAAGATTCGCTGCGCAAATATTTACGCCTCCATTTACTTTTAGTCATATTGTTTGTGTATTGTGCCAGCTAGGCTGGCAATGTCGGGTACGCACATACATACACACACAAAGTGTGCACATACATACATACACAACATATTCAAACAAAGAAATAACAATCCCAGGAGAGAGAAAGTACGTCCATGGCCGAGCCGCGATTCGAAACCGGAACTACCTATAAGGACGGTATACAGTGTTTTCTCTTAAAAGATATAGGCTTGAGAAAGTGCTTTCATACATGGGCAACTTTTCCAATCAAAGAACTTGCGTATGTTAGCAGAGTATGTAAGAAATATAAGCAAGAAATGAATATTAAATGGATTTATGAAAAGAAGAATTCGCTTGAAAACTCATAACATATTTTATAACGTCGCAGCTTTTAGAAACAACTCGAATAGATTGGAGCATATTTAAAAAAGTGCATATATATTATCGCAAAACTTGCCAAAACTAGGCACAAACCAACAATCAAATAATCCAACCAAAACAGAAGCAGCTGTGGAAAGATCTGTGCCATATTTTACTGGATTTTCTTTGTTTCTTGAAGATACGGGGCTAAAACAACGTTGCATCTCAACAAGAAGTTATTATAAAAATAATAATAAAAATAGTATAAAAGTAATAATATAAAAATAATGGTTAATGATAACCTTCACATGCAGGGTTGTTTTACGATGCTCAAGTACTACGAAGAGATTGAACAAATTTATGAGACGATTGGATTTGCTCCGTAAAGATTTATATCGCCGTATTTTAAAAGACGTAGATGTTATTCTAGGCCTGTTTTAGAACCGTAAACAAGTAAGGGCTAAGGAGTTTAATATATAAGGAGTTTAATATATTGCCTATTTTAAAAACAAACATGTATTTGAGTAAAAGTTTATACAAGCACTATACCAACAGCCTGGATACAATATCTAAAGATCGAAAATTGTGGACGAATTATGGACTCATCATTCCACTACTGTCAATAACCGAGCTGAAGGCTGATGTTTTTATTAAACCAGATCCTGTGGATGTCATAACCGGGCTGTTGGTATATTGCTTTGTAGTTCTGCCTTTTTGCTGGCTTATGCGCGGTAACGAAGTGCATAATACTTTCTAGTACAAGCTTGCCTTTTTTACTACTTTTAGATTTAATTTATTATAATGCATTATGTTTAAATTAGAGAGAGGAGAGGTTGACCCACACAATAGTTTGATTCTAAGCAATGTCATGATTCAGCTCAGTTTTTAAAAATATGGTATTGCTGTCACTCAGGGGTGCCCACAGGTGGGGGGGGGGATTATGGCGCATCAAAATTTTTGGGGGGATTTTTTAAAACTAAATTTATTTATTTATTTAAAAAATCCATTAATTTATTTTTTAATATAAATTATTTACAGGTTTTGTTAAATAAAAATTATTTATTAATTATTTTTTTTAATTTAAAATATTTCTTTTACTTCTTTATTATTATTTCTTTCCTTCTTTATTTGTTTTGTGTGTGTGTGTGTGTGTGTGTGCTTGGAATCTCTAGAAGAGAAAAAAAAAGCCATTCTATTCTGCGCATGGTTAGTTTTAAAAAATAATAATAATACATAAAAAAATAATAGTTAGAATAAAAAATATAAATAGTATTGAAAACATAAATAAATAATATTTAAGTCACAAATAAGTAATATTAAAAAAAATAAAAAATTAAAAAAAAAGATGAATAAAATAAAAAAAGCGGGGTAAACAGCATGGGGGGAGGGCTGAAAATGGGGAGAGGCGGCATTTGCGCCATTGATCTTTGGGGGGGGGGGGCACCTCTGATGTCACTGGTTGCTACATTGTAAAAATAATTGATGAACAGTTGAGAAAAACGCCATTTTGAGCCAATCTATCTACGTAACAGATTTCTGAAATTAAATTATAGCTTATCTGGAAACTCAATCTGAATAATGGCACTCATAAACTTCTCTTATAAATTAAAATAGTCAAGCAATTTGACACCAGTATTTTTCCAACGGTTCTGTTCCATCGACAAATCTACAGCGTCATTGATAATGTAAGGCTGAAATCCTTAAAATAAGGTTGTACACTGAGGTCGCGAAGGATAAAACTTGGAGTACAATATTGCACTCCACTCTCCCTATGAGCAATCCTTGCTTTATTTTTACTGGTAATTTTGGAATTTTGACTGAGCATGACTTTTTAGAAGGCCACATATCGTTGGCACTATGCTAAAATTACGAATGTAAAAATTGATACTTTTCAGGAGAGCCAAAACACTAAATATAATTGTTTCCCACCTGGCGCGTTTGGTTATTTTAAATTTTAAAACTTTTATAGATATCTCTAAGTGTAAAACTATCGTTCGAAGGTATCATTTTAATTTTAATTACTTGTAAAATTCGAACTTGAAAAACGCGATTTTTCACATTCGTTATTTTAACATGGTGCCGATTGTGTTCTATGCCCACTTAAATGGAAATCATGAACTTGACCGGATACCTTCCCTGCACTCTTTCTTAGACTACTCTTAAGACAACTTTCATAGTAAAGCTAATTCCATTTTATTGATCTGCCTGTGGCTAATGGAGTAGGTTCAACTGAGGTGCAAGGAGGAAGCTCTTGAACTTCAATTTGTTTGTTTCTTAACTTGTTATCAATAGTCTGAACTCTGAACAACCGGCTTCGTACATATTTACATTTTCGGTTTTCGCTACCCTTTTATTAATACTGTTTTCTCTTCTAAATACCATCGCCCCCAATCATTCCTCAAGAAGTTAGCGCCCCATTGAGGAGTCAAATCGCCATAAGGTTGGAAACCACTGGTCTACATGATATAGTGGCCTCAGTTTACATGAATACTTTTATAAACACAATGGGCGGTAAACTTACACTCAGAGTTAGAAAGAGAGATTGAGAGCAAACTTTAATCTTTTGAAATTTTTATTAGCAGAATTGAAAAGATTAAAGTTCGTGATTTTTTTTTCCAAATGTATTATTTCCAGCTGCGGTTTCAAGCGTCCCCTCCTAGTTTTCTCCCCTGATAAAATGAAGTTAAAACTGTTTATATATATACTTTGCACATTTACTTCAATGGTGAGAAAAAAGCATTTGTAGAATGTTGAATTTAAAGTAAGCATGTTAAAAAAACACTACTAGGGACTTAACATCTAATATTATTAAATTATCTTATAAAAATGGAAAGTTATTAGGAGGAAGACTATTTAGCAATGTATTTAGTTCAGGTGAAAAGCACCAGTCATTCAAGAACGGCCCGATTCGAAGCGATGAACCAAATCTTCCCTTTCAGCCCTCTGACGTCACTGTCGCTAACAGCCAATTAACGCGGAGTCTACAGGCCCAATTGAAAGTGCTACCCACTCCTTTGCATTTTATTAAATCACTTTTGCGACGTGGACGTTATTTGGACATTCGTCAACGAATGGCGAACTGATTCAATTACTTTACACGGTTTTCGGCCCGGACAACTATTCAGGATTTCGCAGTCGTGTTCAACTAACTCTGAATTCGCGAGCTCATTCCGAAATTCCAAGAGAAAATTCCAGAAAGGGGGGGGGGGGTGGATATGGACAATTTAGGGACGAGCGAGGCGGAGCTAACTGTACCGGACGGGCGTTTTGAACCATGAGGGAAGCTTGCTGTGCCGGAACAGTTACTGGGGATACGTGAATTACAATTAGTCTGGACGCTGGATATGGGTTAATATGCGTAGGTGTGTGTGTGTGTGTGTGTGTGTGTGCTATTTGCCAATTACAGGAGAGCGTATGAGGTTTTTCTAAGCATAGTTCTAAATAAGCAAGGCATATTGCTGTAATTATGCTGCGAATTCCAATGCTAAATAAGCATGTTGTGGACATGGTATTGAGAAGTGACAGTTGAAAAATTTAATAATGCAGTTGAAACACAGGCTCTGGCGTGATGCATAGTAGGATATAAAACGGGAAGAACTTCGAAACAAATTAAAAATATATGCCATTTACCATACCATGCATGGCATTATTTTGTTTTAAGTATGACACCATACAGGTGGTCGCCCATCGCGATCAGCGCTTTTTTCCAGGCTTCGAATGAAAGCTTCCAGCAGGTTCAATGGGATCTGCTCCATTGCAGTACAAATCCTTTCTTTCAGTACACGTCCTCATACCGGGGACGAACTTGAGGAAATTATGCGTACAAATGTGAAGATCTCATTGAGCGTGCTGGAAGCTTTCATTCAGCGCCTGCGTTGCAGAAAATAAGCTTTGTTTTGACAGTATAATATAGCTAATTTTATAGTAATTTTACACTAATAACCTGTAAAATAGCTAGTTTTACAGATTATTCCTGCGTTTTTACAGTTTTAAACTGAAACCTCTGTCTTTATTTTCTGTAAAAACAACAGTTTATGCTTTGCAGTGTGGAGAAGAAGGGCATTGATCGTGTTTCCGACCATCTGTATGGTATGTCATCAGGGACATCATTTCAAGTTTCTCCAGGGGGGGGGGGGGGCAAAGAGTCCAAACACAATGCAATTTCATCGTAAAACATTAAAAACCACGCCCACTTATATGTAAATGCATTGATTTCTCAAAGCCAGGGGGGGGGGGGCAATTGACCCCCCCCCTGCCCCCCTCTAAATGACGCGCCTGTATGTCATATTCAAAACCAAGTAATGGAATGAATGGTATGGTTAAAGGTGAAATTTTTTTTGGTTTTCAGAGTTTGTTTCAGTAAAAGTTTCAATTTGTTTGGAAGTTCTGTTTTTCTTATATCATACTATTCACTACGCATGACCCTGTAGTTTATTTTTTGTATCGATGGCTGTCTATTCTGCTATTCTTTATGAATGTACAGTTTCCTTTTTTAACTTTCGTGGTAAATACGCAACGTTTTTTAAATTTTGGAGGAAAGTTCAATAAAACATGGGGAAAAAAGTTAAAAATGCTAAGTTGATGTTTGCGCAATCCATTTGCAGACGTGTGACATTTTTGCGCATGTATTTGCACATTATTTCAAAAAAATTACACTCGTTAATTGCGATTAGTCGAACCTCGTTACTTCGAAACCGCTTGAAACGAATTACTGCTAAAACGAATTATATTCCGAAGTTGTATGTTGCTTATTGTTGATGGGTAAGACGAATTGATTTTAAAGGTCCACTGGAATTCAGTTTAACGAGGTTCGATTGTATTCGAATACGAGGAACTATTATAAATTACAATATGAGGTATTAACTTGTACAAGTGTTTTTTTTTTGTTCTTGAAGAATAGTGATTTGCACGTGTTACGGTACTGAACGAACGGTCAATCTGTTTAAAAGAGTAAATTTGTAAAAGCTTTTCTTCACCCTTTACTTCTTTCGTGAATTTCACATGGCCGAGTTCAACTTAGGATTTTATAAAATTAGCTGAGAGTTTTTGCATGGCTCAAAGAAGTGATGCAACATTATTAAAAAATTTCATAAATGCAATACAGTCGACGCTCGTTATAACGACCACACGTTATAAAGACTATTCTAATATAACGACCGGTGAGAAAACCCGCAACTGTATCCCAATATACTCTATGTTCTACCTCTTATAGCGACCACTCGTTATAAAGACAGTTTTCTGTAGGACGGAGACTGTCGTTATATCGAGCGTCGACTGTGTATACTGCCAACTCGGTTATTTCCATCCTGCAGTTTCGTGCTTAGTATGCACTCATCAGCATGGAATAGGAAAGTAAATGAGTTGGAGGTAAAAAACCTTGACTTTCCTATTCCATGCTGATGAGTGCACAATACGCACAGAACTGCAGTCCATTGATGGAAATATCCGAGTTGGCGGTGTATTGCATGTTCCTGCCTGATCCCTTGCTTAGGGGCGGATACTCACTGCTTTGTAATTTCATAAATGTTTTTTGAGAATCATAAACATTTATGAAAACAGTTCATCATAGGAAAACAGTTGCATTTGGCAATACAGAGAATGATTAAATGCTGTAAATGTACGATTTGAGTTTTTTAATGTACGCACGTTACATAAAAGTCTCATTTTAAATTATAAGAGCTGCTAGTTCTAGGAACATTTTTATTTCACATTAAACTGGTACTTTAAGAGAAAACTAAGGAATTTACGTGCAGGTAAAAAATACTATAACCTGTAGAAACGCAGCTGTTTAAGACCTCCCAAGAGTAATTTGATATAACTTTGTTTCGAACATAAACGACGAACATATAAGACACTCTTGTGCCGACTTTAAAAATCAAGAATGTTTCGAACCTTTTCTGTAGGCAAGATATGGACATAAATAAATGTTTAAGGAAAGTTATGGCAGCAGTCCGAAAAACTTTGAACGTAATTTTAAGGTCGATAAATTTCTTGGTCTTGAGATATCTCGTAAACATTTACCACCAAGAAAAAAGTAACATTTATTTCTGAGGGGCTAAGTTTTACGGTTGCTGTTTATGAACATAAGGCACAAACAGGTTTTGAGGGAAATAAATGTTAAAGAAACGTTTCTCATTTTCACATACTTCCGAAAAGGAAAAAAAAATAGTTGCATGTTGCTGAAATGTTATTAGTTTTCTAGAAATGAATATTTTGCTTCAAAATGTTCGCTGAAGAAAGTTAATTAAATGCATTCTTGGATATTAAACTTTTCACGACATGCTAAATATGTCAGGAATATTGCTAAACAAATTCCTTGATTTTTCTGCAGAAAAAAGGTCATACTCATAACTAAAGTGCACATTTTTTTCTGTAAAATTGTTGTAGGAGAATAATTTAATGAGATGCTTCATGGGGTAGATGTGATCTCATGAGCTTTGTTTTTCTTTTTTCTGAAAATTGTTCTGCATAATAGACAATCTCATTAAATGATGTAAAATATTTGATGCAACTGGAGGAAAATGTTCTGTTATGACAAGTTCTGAAATATTTAGGGTGAAGGTTTTTTAAAAATTGCGTAACAGTCGTGGGATTGGCAAAAAAAAGCCACACTTTAGTTGAATTACGTAAGCTTATAAATTTGAAGTTAAGGATGTTGACTGGATAAATTTAACTGTATAAATCTTATACATTATTTGTCTAGTTTGCTTTCGGTTACCACGTAAGAACTTCCTTATTTGTTTTTATCAAATCCAATGACTTGTCCCTCCTTTTAAAACTTATCGTGCCGACTACTGGTAAAAAGTAGACCAAGTGGTAAATACAAAGCAACTGGTTTTAACTAGTTCTGCTTGTCATGTAGAAGAATGCTAAAACTATTTATTTATAAATTTTACTTTCCTGATTTTTAATGTCCCATTTTTTTACTCCTATTTACTCCATAACTTTTACTGTATTGTAAATGGAGACAACAAAGTTATTCATTCCAAAAACTATTTGGAAGATTAAATTTTGATGTAAATGTCACATTTGTGTGTATCTATGTAAAAATGGATGCGTGTATATATGTTTTTTCCTAATACAAATCCAGTTTTCGTTAGATTTCCATCAAACTTGGCACAGAGGTTCCTCGAGGCACTAGCATTCACATAGACGGAGTTTTGAAATAAAAAAAACCCAAAAAGCTCAAAATGCAAATTTTTTGCCAATGCCATTTTCTTTCAATTTTGAATAGATATAGCTATAGAGATAAGCCTTTAAGCATACAAATGGATAAACACATTTGAATATGAGTCTTTTGCTACAAAGATTACGATTAATAATGAATTATCAATTTAAGGCTCACCTATTTCATTGTTGTTACAAGAAAATACCTTCTTGGATTTTGTACGTTGCATTTTAAACCGCGCGACGCCGAGCATATCGACTAGTTTTACATAAATTCAGCTCAGAGTTTAATTTTTTGTTCGTTTTATTTTTAAAAATGGTTTTAGATTACATTTAGGAGACTAGGTGAGTCGTTTGCGACTTGTGGGTCATAGATTGAATATTGCTGATGTAGGGATTTTTATGGTTCTAAACTAATTGTAACTTGAAATTATCTACCTACACAAGCCTCAAGGAAATAAATTTTGAGCTTTACCGCCTACTATCTGGTGTAAAAGACCATGACGTTAACTCTTGGATGTGAATTCCCAAAAATGATTTTTCTTTCCTGGTTTGAAAGCAAGTAAGCAAGTCTCGAACTAGTAGTACAGCTTTAGAAGAAGTTCCCCAAGGATTAAATAATTTTTTTAACGTACTGT
Organism: Uloborus plumipes; assembly: GCA_038373865.1. Lineage (NCBI taxonomy): Eukaryota > Metazoa > Arthropoda > Arachnida > Araneae > Uloboridae > Uloborus > Uloborus plumipes. The sequence goes on from JAXGGA010002858.1 coordinate 42,876, forward strand.
AAATGTCCATTTCTCCTTTTGCACAAAAGAAATCATTCGTTTTTTTACGAAATTAATTTGTGAGCTGCAGCAAGTTGAACGTTATAACAAGAAGCGCGCCAATATACTCCACTGTCTAAACTGCAAGTTGCATGTGGCTTCTTTTAGGATGAAACGTTGCATCACCAGTGGACATTTGACTCCGTATGGCCACTGGTGCTGTTTGGCACCTTAAAGGTGCTGTTTGGTTCCACATGGTATCCATAGGTTGCTGTCGCTACAATGCTTCATCCTAAGATGTTCAATATGCGACCCGTAGTTTTAACAGTGCATAAAAGGTACTTGTTTGTCCAATATCAATAGGCAAACTATTATAAATAATGATTTTTGTACATTTAAAAGTGATTGTAATGTTTTCGAAGACATGCATCTGAAGGAAGTTACATTCTCTTTGCGAAAAAAAAAAAAAAAGATTTTCGTTTACAAACACTGATTCCAGATTCATTACATGAATTACAAATAATTTTGACAATTGGAAAGGTGTACTTAATTTTCAAACAGAAAATGAGTTTCTTTCAGCAAACGAAAACTTTTTGATGTATGAGTATATTTTTCGTCAGCATCATGTCCAGCTTCTGATACACCGAGTGTATCAGTTTCATATCTATCTTTCTGATCCCCCAAAATATAAACATGAAGCAAAAAATGCAGTGAAATAAAATAAAATTAAAAAAAAAGCTAACTGAATATTAGCCAATCAAAGAGATAACCGAACATTTTTGAAAAATCTTTTTAAAGAAAAGGTTTAAGGAGAAGAATAAAGCGTGAGGTAAAGGAGGTATGGCAAGGGGACACATAAGGGCATGACAACTAGTGGGATACATCAAGTGGAGGGTGGTTTTGGGGGTTCGCAGGCCAAGTCCTTTGCTGTTGTTTCTCCTTACCTTTGCTTTGTCCATCGGGCCCCCTCAGAATGGTGCATTCTTCTATCGTCCCATAAGGCTGGAAGAGTTGCCGGACATCCTCTTCACTTTGTTGTTTACTGAGCATTCCCACAAACAACTTCCGGTCTTCTGGAACGAGAGGGAGGGGGCGAGTGTTCAAAGACTTGTTTGTTTTGTTTACACTGAAATGGGAGGAGGTTTCACTGGGGAGAGAAGGAGGAGGTGGACTAGAGAGAGGAGGTCAGAAAGACAGGATGGTTGGACGAGTTTGTGGCGAACTCAAATCAAGGGGGTAAATTGCTCAAACTCGAAGAATGCCTGCCACTTTCATGTGTCCCACATGTTACGAGTTAACAAGAAGGCCCTGGAAGTTAAAGTTTGTACCTGGTCTTGTGTCGATTCATTTGTAATTCATTTTGTGAATCTGGAATCATTAGATGTTTGGTCATAATTAAAAATTCACACCACTATCCGATACCTCAGAACCAGACCAACGTAGATTCAATTTCGTAACTTTTCAGGTGAGGGCGAAAACGATTGTCTGATGCATGCAAAGGATGAGACTTGCCCTCTTTTCACGCAGCTAAACAATCGAGGAGGGATTTCTTTTGTAGAATAACGTTCTCATGTATAGATGCAGAATAAGATTCCACATACAATGCAGTAAGAAAATGAAACTCTGCTTTCTTGGATTCACGTCGTTCTGGTTCTGAGGTACAGATCTACACTACACTAAACTAATAGTTTCTACCTTTATTGAAGTAAACCCAACTAGTACAAGCTATTACAAAAACAACAGACTTACTTTTCAGACTGCCTATTCCGACGCTCTTGAATTTCGCCGAGGTTTCCTGACATAGGTTTTCAGGCATCTGCAATGACTGGAAAGATAACGATTAATTTTGTATCGTATCATTGGCTTCCCCTCCAACGAAAGGAACGATTAAGATCTTTCTATTGTAATCCTTTCCTTTTCAGGCAGATCTTGGTTGCTGATGAAATCTTTCCAAGCCACCAATCCTTGCTGATGCCTGAAAAGCTAGGCCGGTATTCGCATAACAGCAGATGAAAATCAGGAAAATGAAGAGAAGATAGAGAAAGGAAAGAAAGGTATTGAGGTAAGGGAAGGTTAACAGCAGTCAATTGAATCACAATAAAAATCTAAACACTGATAATATACTTAGGAAATTCTTAATATTTTGCACTTTTAATTTGATAACACTAACACCATCCACCTATATCTCAATAGAATTAAATGAAACGGACTCGTCATTTAGATCTACACTTTCTTGGATGAAAGGAAGTTTAGTTAACGTTTTACGTATTATGAACACCAACTACTCCAGTTTTTAAAGCAAGTTTATCTTGCGATACAATTTGTACTTAAGATTAGACAGTCAACTTAAGTGAAGTTGGAAATGCTCAATATAAAATAATACAACTTTTACAATGCAACTTTATATTTTTTCTTAGCACGTATCTTCAACTATTCTTTTAGTAATAATAACAAAAAAAAACTACACGTGGAAAACGAACCGGCATTGTTTTATGATTCAGTGCGTAAATTGCAGAGAATTATAAACTTAAGCAAAAAAAAAAAGACTTCGTGTGAATTTTCAGTTCTTTCTAAAATGTGGCACTACAGAGAAAAATTGTTCGTTACTTACAGAGTTTTTACCTTTTCGTTTACTCAAATGTACGTGTTTTACACTTTCAGTAAATATGCTATTACAGAAGAGTGTTTGATATTTTTCAATTAAAATTCTTAAATTTTTTATAACTACTTATGTTTGTGTTCTTATTAAAGCTTTTCAAAAAAATGTTCGCTGAAAATATTGACAGCGCTGAAAATAATACAGTTCTAAAAATATTGAAGTAGTCATTATGTCAAAAAGACAACTTACACCTTCTGAAGCGTGAGTTTTAATTCGTATAGATATTTTAATACTACCCAAAATTGAATTTAAACTATTATTGCTCACTCTATTGCAATTTTTAATAGTAGTGCCAAACCCAAGACGGTTAAAGTTAGATGAAAATTACCACTTGTCAACTGTCCATATATCTGAGCAAATAAGAGGCAACATGTTTTCGCAATCAATTTGTGAGAGTTTCACAACCATTTAAATTTGATATTACTTATTTGAATATAATCTTTAATTATTGAACAATATTTATTAGTTGTGGTGGAGAAATCCAGGAGATTTTTGAAAATTGAAAAATTATATATACCGTAAAATGGGGTAAGCGCCATCATTCAGGGCCCGAATGATTGCAAGATCTTCTCGGTTTGGTTTGCCCTGTATGACTTACGTGTTTATTTAAAATTAAAAAAAAAAATAATTTCCCGACCGTACAAAGAAATTCTTTATAAATATACTATTGGGTATTTTTCGCCATTAATTTTTTTTTTGGAAAGGTAAGATCATAGGAAGTAGGAAAACATTACTTTTGTCAAGCTGGCAACGTTACTGGCTTATAAGGAGGGCTGCACGTGGAATGCTGGAAAACATCACGTTTTCATAGACTGCATAACTTCATATGCAAGTACAAATCTTCTTATAATTTAAACCTAAGAGTGGTAGGTTTTAATTATGCATGTATCTGAACAACTGAATACCACATTAGAATTTACATTTTTTAAAAATTGTGTCATAAAATGAAGAATTCTGAAAAATGACATAGGAAAAAAATTGCAGGGTGTGTCAGAACACTTAGTTCTGTTGTTCCAATTCAAACTTATTTGAAGGAAACTGTTTGAAAAATCAAGATTCTAATCCCAATTTCTCTAGTAAAGACAAGAACAAGGATTTATTACTGTTTATCTCTTCTCGTGAGCAACTAGATCTTCAAATGACATATCGCACCCTTGCTACAAAAGTGCCACAACTCAAAAATTGTGATTTTTGAGTTATAACCGTTATTAGACGTAGTTTACACGTCTCTACCAATCTTCAAAAGAGCCAGAAGTTGCATTGAAAAATCAGCCGCCAAAGGGCAGTTGTGGCGTTTTATTGTTATCAAGATGCATAGGATCCCTTACACTGAAATGCCACAACTTGGGTTGTAGTCCAGCCGTCGTAGAGTAACGTGCGTAACTAACGATCATAGTTTGAGATGTATCGGTCTTCATATTGACAAATTCAAAAATACTAAAAGGTGCCTAGTCAGCCCGGGAACAGTTTTTTTTTGCAATTCCTGGAAAACGTAGTTTTTTGAGTTGTGGCACTTTTGTAGCAAGGGTGCGATATAGTTGTAGATTTAAGAAGGTTTTTGCTCCAGGATACTTCTTTTTACCTAAAATACATGGGGAAAGTCATACAGACTTCACGTAGCATAAGTTCAGCACACAGACAGTGATGAATAAGTGGGAAAATCTTTCAGGACAATCCCCAAAACCTAGAAAATACAAGAAACTAAAGAAAAGGGAGCGTTCATCCCAGAAGATGATATGAAAAAACTTAAGTCAATCCACAACTGCTTGTTTTAAGGCCAAGTACATATTTGTGGACGATATGAGTGACTTCAGTTTATGTTACGGCTTTGTATTTTAATTCAAAAGCATTTCTGAAAATTAATTTCAATTTTTCATAAGTTCAAATTATTTTTAATTCTAACAAATTATAAACGTTTACTTTTATTGAAATTAAACTTTTATTTGACAGTAACTATCTGTTCTTATTCTGTACATGTTTGTGAGACCTAATTGAAAAACATAAAAATTTTAACATGTGTTTCGATTGACCCCTGTCAGCGGGGTGATTCGGAATTCGGACCACCCCTAATTCCTATATATGTAAATAATAACTGCACGAAATGTTTTGTCATTGCTTGGAATATCAAAAGCAAAGCAAGACTGAAGTTTTTACCAAAACATCAAATTAATAAAAAATCTTTTAACTACTTTTTTTTACGATTAAAGCTGAAAAGTGTTCCGATTCACCCCATTTTACGGTATCGCCATTAAGGTTTTAACCCCAACTAACCGATTAATCGTTGTCACTTTATTTTTCTAATTACCTAGTAAAAGTTAGTTAATTATTAATAGAATTTCATTAATGGTGGTGAGTTTTAATTGTAAGAAGATTCGTTTAAGTTTTCTTTTTAATTTCCCACCATACCACTATTCATTTTCAATTTTAGCAGCTTTCTTTATCTTAAATGTTTGGCACTTGAGTTCGGAATTTTAAAATCTCTTTACGATTTTAGTTTGTGTTTTGCTACTTATATTTTCTTTCAAAGCTCTTTATTTGTGAGCTCAGTACAAGAGTTAATTGATGAATTTAATGCATTGGCTCTCATCTTTATTTAAGAGTTATCACAATTTAATTTATCCGAAAATCTTGCGAGCAAATATATTTCCAGTTTTATTTGGATAAACGGGTATTGCAATACATAAAATTTAAGAAAGAAACTATGACATTATTTAATATAAAAACATCCAATAATAAATTTAGAATAATGAAGCATGTTGACATCGAGTTCCTTAGAGAGAGCGGTAACTGTGCATAAATTGAGAAAAACTCTTTGCAACCTAAATGCAATCTTATTTCGATCAAACGCAGCATTTCACAATTTGCCACGAAAGAGCTAACAAGAATGCATTAAAAAACTCGTTAAAATATAATTTGTTTTTCCCTCCAAAAAACCAAATTAATATAAAATAAAATAACCTCTCGACGTATTAGCTGTAAATTATTCATTAATGATTATAAGTTTTTATATCAAACCCATTTGCTTTTATGCAAATGATAATATCCAGTAGAGGCATGCAAATTCTTTTTGTCCTCCGGATTTAGATTTCTGTTGAGCATTAAGAAATTAAACTTTTTTCGGGTGCAGACTCTTTTTTTTTCTTCTAACCAGATGGTGAGGAAAGAAATAAGTAACTACAAGGAGGGAACAGTTGTGTAATGAATTTCAATGCTTTGAAAATAAGCTATGGTAATCAAATGCACTTATTAAACCTGCCGTTTTATAAAAAAAATAAAAAAAAATAAACGCTGTACCTCATTGAAAAACATTGCGTGTGGTCCCACATTAATCTTGTAGACAGAATTAAGAATAATCCCCGGGAATATAAAAATGGCGAAAATAAAAGAACGCTTTCTGATTGAATTAGGGACAAATATTTTTTTGATTTGGAATTACTTTCGTATAAAAAAGGGAAGACGTTGAAATAAGGGAAAAAATATTGATTTCTTCTTTCTCTTGGCTTTTTGAAAGCCCTTTTTTAGGTGCACCATCTAAAAGCTTTCGTATTTATATTTTCGTTTTAAAAAGAAAATTTTTTGATTTTTCTGCTGTTTATAAGATAAGGAAAATCATTCTTATTTTTAAAAACATGTAGCGATATTAAAAGGGTTTATGGATTTATGTGTTTTGTAGAAATGTCATATTTAAATTGACTGATTTTTTCTTGGAAGAATTGAGTTGAAGAATAAATTAAGCATTTATAAATGCTAAAAACACGAATTATTTGCTAGTGTTTTTTGTTTCATTTTGAATTTCAAGCCTCAATTGTAAAATACTAAATTTAAACGACAAAATAAAGATTTAACTTTTGTGCAGAAAATTGAATGAGTGAAATCAATGCAATAAGCGTCATCAAGTGAGAATAAAATTTGAGCGGTGTACTGAAATTTACAAAGAGGTCTTATTGTATTACAAAATATTTGAAAAATCAAAAATTGTCTCTTATTTCTTAGTCTTCATGCATTGATTAGGAGGCTCAATTGTTAACCACGGAGTGAGTGTCTATACAGAAATAAAGCAATGTAATAAGAAACAGATTTGCAGGAAAGATAATACAGGTGCTACTAGAAAAAATACAGGTGCTGAAGGGGACCCTTTTAAAAGCAATCCTGAAGCACCTGTATGTACTGTCCAGCAAATTTGTGCCCTATTATATTTTTTAACTTTTCAAGCACAAAGGTAGCTAGTCAATTTTTATAATTGCTTTGAACTATAATAATTTCAAATTTCGTGTATAATTTTCCCATATATAATTATTTCAAATTGTAATTGAAGTGGCAAGTGGATAGAGGGGATATGTAACAATTTTTGAAACTTACTTTTTACCATGGATAAAAGTGATAAGTCCATCGGTATCATGTCCCCTTGGTCACAAAAATGGTTGGTAACTAAGAATATGACCCCGTTTTACCCGTTAAGAAAAAATAACACATTTTATTAAAAATATTTTAAAGAAATTAAAAAATTGTCAAATGTCATCTTCATCCACTTGGCACCCTTAAATTAATAATCATAAAAACACTTATTACGAAAAAAAAAACATTTTAAGACACGAAATCAAAACCAGCAGTATATTTTTTAACTACCATCACCACAGATGTTTAATTACATCATCCAAAGGGGTGAATTCAGGAACAGTTACAGCTTTTCTGACAAATCTCCGAATCTGCTCCTAAATCATGCAAGGGGAGCAACAATTAAAGAAAATCCCATAAATATAATTTCAAATACCTTGTATAATATCCCATACATAACTACTTCAAATTGAAATTAGACAACGAAGTTACACCGTATGAATTAAATGTTCTTCGCAATTTCAATTCAGTTATTTCAAACTGAAACTAATAATGAGAAAAAGACACATTTAAGGACTCGAAACTAGCAGCATACGTTCATCTACCATCAACAATTGCATGTTTAATTATTCTGTCTAAAGGGGAGAATTCAGGGAACAGTTTCAGCTTTTCTGACAAATCTCCGAATCAGCTCCTAAATCATGCAAGGGGAGCAACAATTGCAAGAAATCCCAGTTCCAAGAAAATGCCGAAACTATTGCTACTTTTTTCTTCACGCGAACGGAAAATCATATTCCCCAACACTAGCGACTTTCTTCGCTCTAGTAACTACCAGAGCCTCCCGGAGCTCTCCAAGTTTCCTTCTAAATGGGGATTTTTTCCCTCTTTTTTTTTTTTTTCCTTCTCCCTCCTCCTATTGTTTCTCCTGTTCAGACAGGAGTCGTAAAGTTTGGAGAGAAAGTAAAACTAAAGGGCCCGCTTACCTTTTAGAACCCAAGCGACTATACGCTTCAGCAACTTTTGCCCCAATTTATCACCAAGGAGTGAGCTTGGTTTTTTTTTCTTCTAAGGTTCAGTTTCCTAGATGATTTGAAGGAAAAAAAAAATCATGGTTTTTTTTTTCGTCGTAAAGGTACATGTGCGTGCGAAGAATGTAGTTTTGTTAACGAAGAAAGTATAAAGTATATGTACATTTAAATAAGAAAAGTTCTTAAGTTTTACGCTGCTCTCGAAGCATAAGGAATCGTTGTCGGATGAATCAGGGGAAAAAGGGGAAATACTTGAGAGGAAAATTTGTTAAGCGTAAAATTTAAGAGGGCGCTCACGGAGTTCATGCTAATGGAGTTTGGGATTTTTTTATGTTTAAATTCGAAAAAATGATACATTTTTAAAGCAGGATTTAGAAAATGTAATAAAATGTAATAGTGATTTTCAACTCTCAATGCTGCTACGAGTATTCACCTCAATTTGAACGGAATGAGTTATTACGAAAGCATATTTACTTTTATAATCTTAAAATAATAACAGTCCTCAAGTACCCAGTAAGAATGTTGCGTTGAATAAAAATCGTTCCAATCAACTTATCAATATAAATAATTCTCTATAGTAATCCCCTTTTAACCATTAAAAGCGCATTATTTACTGAAAGATTTGTAATGCTTCAATTCGATGCACGACTTAGTAAACGCATTTGATCTAAGGAAATATTGAGGATATCACAGCACGCACTGTAAAAGATATTTAGAAAGGTTCTTGGGAAATAGTGGGCATCTAATGTACCTAATTTACTCTTGTAACATGTCTGAAAAAAAAAAAACGGGAAAGTTTCTCGCTAAATCCTAGTAATATCCCTGAAAACAACACGGGATCCTGCTGAAGGGTCAAAAAATCTTCCTAATAGTAGCGAATCATGTTTCTGGTATAAATCAGGAACTTTCAAAGTAAAGTTAGATATAGTCATAGTAATAGCTAAGCTACTTCCGGATTTACCAGGAAATCTGCTAAAGCAAATAAAACCGAAGCTATGGCAGAATTGCAAGCAAATACGGAACATCTTATTTTCCGTAAATACTTGTTCCCTTATAACATCTGGAGATTGCATTTCGCCCTCGTTTGGAGCACAATCATCTGGAAAAGTCATACCGTCGGCCCCGCTTCATTGAGTAACGGATAAACGAATACCCCGCTTATACGAATAAAACATCCCGCAACCGAATATTACCCCAACCATAGACGCAGTGTTAAAGATCCCCACTTATTCAAATATTTTTTTTTTTTGGAACCGACAGTATTCGTTTAAGCGGGGCCGACAGTAACTGAGTTGAATATGAAATACTTAATGAAAAATTTGAATTTATTTTCACATTGGCAGACAAAAATATTTTTCATGATAGGGGATAAGTCTGCTTTCGTGAAACTCGTGGAAACTCAGGAAACTTGTTTTCGAACCATACTTGTTTTTCACTGGAAACTGGTGGAGACCCGGGAAATATCGGAACAATATCCGGAAATTCGATTTTTTTTTATAATGTACGTGAAACTTACTTCAGTCTTACATGTTGGTCAGCGGACCTTTATTCTGCATCTCAGAACCAGACTAACGTAAGTCCAGTTTCGTTACTTTTCAGGATAGGGCGAAAACGATTCTCTGAATATAGTACTCGCACCGTTTAAACTTTGTGAAGGAATTTCTTTCATAGAACGACGTTCTCATTGGGGAATCGGGCTCTATATACAATGCGGAAATAAAGTGAAAATGGCCATTTTTGGACTTACGTCAGTCTCTTTCCGAGGTCAGGCCCGTCATTTAGGGGGGGGGGGCAGGGGGGGGGGGTCAATTGCCCCCTGGCTTTGAGAAATCAATGTATTTACAGATAAGTGGGCGTGGTTTTGATGGTTTTCCTGTGAAATTGCATTGTGTTTGGACCCTTTGTCCCCCCCCCTGGAAAAACTCGAAATGACGTCACTGTCCGAGGTACAGACTCTAGCTCACAGTTTGACTCTAGAGCCTGTTCACATGATGGCTTAGCTAACGACTCACGCTGGCTTAGCTAACGAAATTCCAAATACAGTGAACTTTCACTTATGCCCCGGCCCAAGGGACCAGCAGAAAAAGGCGCATAAGTGAGAGAGACGTGTAAGTGAACTAGTCTGTTTAAAGGACAAAAACGCAACATAAGCTCTAATGAAAGCATGAATAAGAATGTTTCTATAGAAAATGCTCGTATTACTATGGCTTTGCAACTACTGTAACCTAACTACAATGATAACGAGAAAACAAAAAAATGTAGCATACCCAATCACAAACTGGACCTTTTAAAACGATCCATAATAGATAATTGTCCCTCTCCGAACTCTAGTTTATGAGGATAAAATGCCTTCCGTGAGCAATAGCCGAAGAATTAAAGAGGAAAGTGTGGAAACATGCTCATTTTTTAAGAAAATTAATTAAATTGTATACATTTTTCGAAAAATTCGGCACATAAGTGAAATATTTACCTTTAGAGCGACGCATAAACGAATGAAATTATCATTATTTTACCATGGAATGTGCCGGGACCACTTAAAATCGTCGCGTAAGTGGAAAAGGCTCATAAGTGAGGCGGTGTATGAGTGATAGTCCACTGTACTACGCTTAACATGCCGCCCGTCAGCATGAAAATGCTCTTGTAGATTGCTTTGTGCATCACTAAATAACAGCGCGAGTTCTAAAGCAGTGCCATCGCATTACGTGAACAGGAGGTAACTATTACTAGCTGCGTGGCCCGGCGTTGCACGGGCTGTAATGTAGTGAAGGCAGTTTGGGAAAACTACTCGCCACAAAGGCGACTCGCTTTTAAAGTAATGAGGAAAGTTTAAACAGTTTACTCGCCGTCAAGGCGGCTCGCCTTTACAGTAGCGAGGAAAGTTTCAATAAACTACTCGCCGCCATGGCTGCTCGCCTTTAAAGTACCAAGGAAAAGTTTAATAAACTACTCCCCGCTAAAGCGGCTCGCTAAAAAGCTTTCCTGCATCAAAGAATTAATCGAATTATTTGCACATGCTTCCTCAAAAATAAAGACGATGTCAAGTAGCGCATACTTAGCACTCTCCCTAAATAACAAATAAAATTCCTTTACAAAAACAATTATTTCCAAACCGCTTTCTTCCTGTAAAATTAATTGCAAAATTCTAAACGAAAAAGTTCTTTTAATATTTGGATCGCAGCCAAAAAAAGTCCCTTCTAAAAACAGCAATTGCAATTTTATTTAAAAACACATTTTCAAAATGGAACCAGAGAAAAAATATTTCTTTAATAATTGGAATAAAAACAATTGTTAGAACTTTGTTATAACACGTATTCAAAATGACAATGGAAAAAAAATAACACTCTTTCATTTTAAAAAGTTCAATTTAATTAACGTATTAATTTAAAATCGCAACGGAAAGAAATAAATATCTTGGAATTTTAAATAGTTCAATAATTTAATTAACGTTTTAATTCAAAATGGCAACGGTAAAAAATAAATGTCTTGGAAGTTTAATCATTTATTAGGCTTAATCGCTTTAAATTTGACTACTTATTAATTGATATCTTCGCTAATTAAAATCGTATAATTATATAAATTGAAACTAATGAAGCCTGAAAAATTACCTATCTATCGGTACCTGGTTCGACTTTCAGTTCATTGGCGTTCAGGAGAAAGAAGCGTGACATAGAAAGATAGTTAGAAAAAAAGATAGTTAGAAAGATACTCAGTTTTTAATATAAGTAGATACTAATCATTTCGCTGTTTGAAATGAGCAGAGGCATATCTGCAAAAATCGATTTTTTTTATTACATCAAAAAATTCATTTTTTTACTCTTTCTTGTGGTAATATCGGCATATCTCTAAATTCAAAATATCACGCAGTAATCGCTAGTGTCGTTGTGCATAGTTGGTATTTTGGCGCGCTTCCCCTAGTAAACAACGACACAGCCGCCATTGCGTTAGTGCTGAAGAAGTGCTTGGAGGAGGAACATCTATGTCTCTGTAAGTTAATTCGGCATAAGTACCCTTAATACCATTTTACGATTCGATTTATTCGATTGTGCAAAAACTTTGAAACGCTCTCCTGAAAATTAGTGTTTTGCAAATATGCCACTATTCATTTCAAGCAGCGATTTGTTAACTGAACTATTTTGCACACAGTAAAGGATAAGAGCTCTTTCAAGTAAAGCTCGTTTAAGTAACTTCGCCTCTTAGAACTGGATATGTAGTGTATGGTTAAAATTTTCTCCGTATATGCTGTTTTTTTTTAAACTATTCAAAGTTGAACGAAACAATGTTAAAATGAAAACATAAAGCAAGGGAAATAGCTGATACAAATGTATTCTTAAAATTGTACCATTCCCTCAAAAATTGTAAGGGAGGGTATGGGCGACGGACGGATGTACGGATATACAGACCGACAAACGCACTCCAGCTCAAAAACTCTTAATTCTTAAACTTGAAATGTGTCTTCAAATTAATTTTGTTTTCTGATTTTCTTATTTTTGAAGAGTAGGATGCAAACGGAGTAGTTTTTTCCTGTCTTTCAACGAAAAATCTTATTGTTTTCTTATTTTCATTTCTTTTACCATGAGCGATGTATTTGTAATACGGCTTCTAAGATCTTTCTTTTGTTAGATCGCTGTTGTAAGAGCATGCTTCCCATCATGGATTAACGATTTACATTAACTAGGTTCTATATATTTATAGATAATTTTTCAAAAAATATGCAGAACTTTTTTCTGCCTAAAAACACGAGACCCACTTATAACAAAACAATCAAATAATGCAAAATAATCGATTTATATTTTAAAAATACTTCGACACCATCTGCGAAATAAGCTATAAATTTAAACGAACTCAATTACATGAAAGCGCCGTCAACGACGTCGACCGAACATAAAACCGAATTCGATTCCCTATGATAGGAAAAAAATTGAAACCACATTAAACTCCTTACATGTATTCTTTTCTTCCTACAAAAAGTCGTAAACTGAAGTCAGGAACTAAAACTAAAGGATTCCAGATTCTTTTTTAGAACGCAGGATCTTTCCACATGCTCCAGCGAGTTCGGGCAAGAACCTCCTCCCCCCTTCCTCAGTGGTCCTACCTCAAACGGCAATTTATCACCTAGAAATTCCAACGTCTCCACCCCTGTTTGACTTTTTATGACCCCGCCTACTATAAGATTGGACGGTTAGTGCCTTTATCTGGTATTCTCTCTTTTTTTTTTTCTTCTTGCAACTGGAAGTGTAGGCGCAGCTTTTCTGAAGAAGTTCTGGCAAAAAGAAAACAAAAATCCACCCCCTTCCCCAAACTAGCTGCTGCGGACTTAAAATTCAACAGCTGGCTTTGAGTTCGGCCCAATATCGGTTTTGCTAGTAACTTCTTCCACAAGGAGTAAGTGTTAAAAACTAAAAAGAATTTGAGAAAAAAAAAGGTAAGAACAATATTAAATTGGTTTACGGAGACATTAAGTGAACTCTCTGCCTGTCTCGTGTTTTTTTTTCATTATTTTATTAGCTGCCAGTTCGTGTTACTTGCGCGAAATTGTGTTCGGCGGATGCTTTTATTGGTAACAACGGCATCTGTTTCGTTTTACCGTTATTTAAGTTATTAATATAGATACGTACTAACTGGCAGTAAAAATCGTGGAGGCCTGTAAATATTATGAAGGTATTAAACGATCAAATAATCCCTAAAACGACACCTTTTGTTATGTAATGGAAAATTTTACAAACCCATAAGGTTTAATAAGAGTTTCAGATGTGACATTCACTCTATTAAAAGAACCTAAAAGGATTTAATACTACTATTAAGTAAAATATGTGTTTTAAATCTTAATCTACGAGGACAAATAAACTTGATCAGAGATCTTCATGTAGTTAAACTGTAAGATATGTTATAACTGTTGTGATTGTTTATTTAAAAAACTTGAGGGGGGGGGGACAGGATAAGTTACAATAATGAAAGGTACTGTGGTCCCTCAAGGAGCGAAGTGAAGTTAAGCAGTAAGTTACCACCCTTAAGACAGGGTTAAGGCAGAACTACATGCAAAAATCGACAACCTTCTTATGCCATTCAGAGATTGCAGCAAATGTAAACAAACGTAAAAAAAAGTAACGAAACATTTAAATGTAATATTTTAAACATACAGGGTGTCGAGAGATCGCTCCCTCGATGACGTCATGAAACAATGCAAAATCTTGATTTTTCAAAACGTCATAACTCGGTCAATTTTTGTGGTAGAAGAGTGATTTTTTTTTAGTTTTAAACGTTACAGTGTCAAGAATGTTTTACTAAATATGATTGATAGGACTGGGGGGCTGTATAAAAATTTAAATTTCGTAACTCTTTCAAAATTTGATTTTTTGAAAAACTTTGAATAGACCCCAAATTCCTTTCGTAATTTGTAGATTTTTTCCTAAATAAACTATATGCTTATCTCTAACGGTTTAGAAATTAGCTATTGGTCCACGAATGGAGTGGACACCCTGTATTTTACTTTTACCCCTGTATTTTGCTTGATGATACACATTTATTTTAAATGCAAAGTTGAAATACGCTTAAAAAATCGGATTATTTCCGATTTTCCCTGTAGGAAACGTTCATGTAAAAAAATCATATTATGCGCTTCAATTCTTTATCAAACTACTATATGAAGAACAATAAAATCCCTTTGAGGTGTTCTCAAGTGTTTGGAAGAGACAAAACGCAGTCCCGATTTAGGACCATTTACATTAAATTTTTTCTCAAATTTCAATCTTCTCTGAAATAATTCAAAAGTTTCGAACAAAAACGACCGTCAGTTTTAAGGTTTCAAAAACTGACAAAAAGAATTTCTCTTTTTCTCTTTCCATTGAATATATCATTCTCTTTTCGTCTGTGTTTGAATTTACTCCTGTAAACATTGATCTAGTTCGCTTGGTTTTGTGTCTTCAGGTCCTTTTGTCTGAATTTGACTTTTTATAGATGAAAGCTTTTCGGGCAAACTTTGAAAGCTCCAGATTAAATAGCTAAAGTAATCAGCAACTGAGATTCCTGTTTGCATTCCTAATGAGAGCTTGTGTCGATTTAATTGGGTAAGAGAAGTTTTTTTTTTCGCAAGAAAGATTCGGGCATTTTGGATGAAATACCTTAATGTCTCGGATAATAGCTTTAACGTAGTTGTTCTGTCTTGATGAAGATACGCTTTCAAACACGGGTTCATCTGCTACAATACCAAGGAAATAAATTCGCAACTCCAACGAACTATAGAGGGCGAGGCGGCCACTGTCTATGGCAGGAATTCAAGTGAAACAGGCGATCGCATATTGCAATCGCTACTGGAAGTGAATTACATTAGAACGTTTCTTGATAAAAACATCGTGACGTCAGCGTGACGTTTGTCTATGAAAAACGAGCTAGATTAAACGTCACATCCTACTTGTCGAATAAGAGGAGATCGCTGACTGCTTGTGAGCTCTTATTGGCTCCACCCGTAGTGACGTCAGTGCGATTATCATTTATAGTGATTGCAAACTTATCCAAATTTGGGAATTTGCGATTGCAATGGTCAGTTGCGATCGTCTGTGTTTCACTTGAATTCCTGCCTATGGCAGGGATTCAAGTGAAACACCATTGCAATCGCTTCGAATTGCAATCGCTACTGGAAGTGAATTATATTATCATCAACTTAACTTGGCACTGACGTCCCTACGGGTGGAGCCAATAAGAGCTCACAAGCAGTCAGTGATCTCCTCTTATTCGCCAAGTAGGCTGTGACGTTTTATCTAGCTTGTTTTTCATAGGCAAACGTCACGCTGACGTCACGATATTTTTATCAAGAAATGTTCTAATGTAATTCATTTCCAGTAGCGATTGTAATTTGCGATCGCCTGTTTCACTTGAATTCCTGCCTAAGAGAGGTAAAACAAACGCATGCCGTTTTATGAAGCAGTAAGTAACCGCTCCTGAGCCAGGGCTGAGACAGAAACATGCAGTACACCACCAACTCGCTTATTAAATCCATGGACTGCAGCTTTGTGCTTCTTAGGCAGGGATTCAAGTGAAACAGGCTATCGCAAACTGCAATCGCTACTGGAAATGAATCACATTAGAACGTTTCTTGATACTGGAAATGAATTACATTAGAACGTTCATCGTGACGTCAGCGTGACGTTTGCCTATGAAAAACGAGCTAGATAAAACGTCACAGCCTACTTGGCGAATAAGAGGAGATCGCCGACTGCTTGTGAGCTCTTATTGGCTCCGCTCGTAGTGACATCAGTGCCAAGTTAAGCTGATGATAATGTAATTCACTTCCAGTAGCGATTGCATTCGAAGCGATCGCAGTGCTGTTTCACTTGAATCCCTGCCTTAGTACTCGTCAGCATGGAATACGAAGTAAACAAGCTGGAGGCATAAATCCTCGTACAGAAGCAAAGAGCGCCAAAAAAAAAAAAAAAAAAAAAAAAACTGGTAGCTAATGTGAAATTTACGAGTTTTGCCGTGCCAACGGTCACTAGCCGGTGTTCTAATTTCACATTAGCTACCATTTTTTTCAGCTCTTTTTGCTCTATAACCCTTTGACGCAGAATTTTTATCAACGTATTTTTCATATTTTGTTCATTACTCTGTATTAATTTAAGGCAAAATAAAGGGAAAATATTATATATAGCATTTTAATAATTTTCTGGTTATGTAATACAGCACAGAACAGTGGTGTCCCTTTCTGTGTAAAAGGTAAAATATTCATGGGAAATCGGTGTTTCGTTCAGTGGGACACCGGTGTCCCATTTTTGCTTCAAAGGGATAAGAGTATTTTTGGTTCCAGCTCGTTTAATTCCTATTCCATGCTGACTAGTGCTAAAAACCACGAAACTGCAGTCCATGCATGGAATAAACGAGTTGGGGGTGTATTGCATGCAAGTCGTTTTATTTTATTGTTTCTAACCCAAATGGATTAGTGATATTTGATCGTATATATGATTTTTTGATTGTTTATTCTTTTGAAATGAATTATCTATTACAAATATCTATATTTTGGCCAAGACCAAATTGTTTTGAGGTCCAAAGCACACACATGGAATGCATTGTTTTACCTCTGGAAGGAGTTCTGTAAATTCCGCCAGGTGGCGCATTCGAGCTCTGGCGTTGCGAATTTTTGATTTGAATGGCAATATTGGTTTGTTGTTGCTGTTGTTTTGAGCCAACTGGGCTGACAATTTAGAGGTGCTCTGCTTCCTTTTTCCAACTGTACCCTCATTGGGTGTGAAGTTTGACTTCCACAGGACACATGTCATAGGTACCCGTTTGTTGGCTAGAAGCCCATTCACACAAAGAAAGGACGAAGGCGAGAAGAAAGGTACATTCACGCCCGAGCCGGTATTCGAACTAAGAACCTCGCCATCTGGATCAAACTTCTCTGACTACTAATATATATCTGACTCTGATATAGATTTAACTTTCGACAATGAATTTTCTAAGTGCCAAGTTGTGTATGAAATGGCTGTGTTGTTGGTGGGAAACCTTATATGATTGAAAATTTGAAAAAGGTAGCAATCGAGAAGCATATTGAAGTATTTTTTGACGGAAAAGTTATATGCCTTTGAGTCCCGCTATTGAGGTATAAAGTCTTGAAGTCCATTATGGTAAGCAAGTACGCTTTAAAAGACACACTTACTTATCGCAATCCATGATTGAAAAACAAATTAACCACTAATATATATCAGTCTGATATAGATTTAATTTTCAACAATGAATTTTCTAAGTACCAAGTAGTATAAGAAGTGGCTGTGTTGTTGGTGGGAAACCTTATATGAAGAAAAAAAAAATGAAATAGGTGGCAACCGCGAAGCATATTGAAATATTTTTTAACGGATAAGTATTTTCCATTGAGCCCCCGGTATTGTGGTATAAAGTCTTAAAAGTCTGCGAATTGTAAAGTCTTAAAGTCCACTAAGGTAAGCAAGCACGCTTCAACACACACACACACACACACACACACACACACACTCACCTATCGCAATCCATTATTGAAAAAAAAAATAATAATTAGAATTCAATATGTCTAAATACAAATTATTATTAAATAATAAAAATAAATTTCGGATTTCAGAACTGAGTTATGGAAAAGATATGAGGTGGCAGTAAACGATATTTTTGTTTGTAGAAATTTAAACTAGTCTTATTAACTATTTTCTGAACCCTTACTAATATTTATTTGTCGCTCAAGTAATTCTGTAAGAAAATAATTTTAAAGAAAATTGTTGCAGTTATTACTTATTAGCTACCATTATTGATGTTTTCATTTTTATTTCTTCATATCCTCAGAAGTGTTAATGACTGTATTTTTTTGCTGAAAATATGAAACAAATGATCAAGAACAGGCTTCATTGTTATGCTATAGGAATACTTGAAAGAAGTTTTAAATGTTCGACTTATAACTATAATGGGCATCAAGAAATTTCTTTTAAGATATGATTATAATACGTGATCCGATTAAAACTAATGGTTGCGATTAAATATTTTTGATAACCTTTTATGACTTCCATTTACAGAAATTTTAGACGTAAACCCATCGCCCACGTAATCATTATTTGTTTCAAATCGGAGGATTATGAATTTAATGGAACTCGGAGATTTTGCATGAGACGGAAAAAAAAATCGCTTTATACTTCATCTGATATTGAATGATAAGAATTTGTTCTTCATTACTTTTTAGGAGAATGAAAAGCCTCTAAAAAGCTCGAG
This sequence comes from Uloborus plumipes, assembly GCA_038373865.1. Lineage (NCBI taxonomy): Eukaryota > Metazoa > Arthropoda > Arachnida > Araneae > Uloboridae > Uloborus > Uloborus plumipes. The sequence continues at coordinate 61,593 of JAXGGA010002858.1, forward strand.
AGAAGTGAAATATAAATCTTGTTAAGCTCAGCGAAGCTCTTAAGATATTTTACATTAAACCCAGAAAAAGTCATAAAAAGCTTTTACAATCATTTTATACAACTGGTCGCTCCTAGAAATAGGCTTATCGCTCCGTATAACTATCTGCATTTGTATTCTTCGCCGAATTCCAGGTACATTTTTACTTAACTCTCCCTCTAAATAAAGAAAAAGCATTTTTCCGAAAAATGCCAAACTTTAAGGCTCCGAAATAGCATTCTCCATGCACGTGTGCTATATGCGCACACATACACATATGCGCTAAAAAGAAGACTCACTGTAAAAGCTTTTCCCCCTTTTTTGCTGCAGTTTTCTTCTGAAAATCTAAAAGGGCTTATAGTGCGGTATTGAGAAATAAACTTATCTTTTTTCCTCTCATCTCTAAATTTTTCAACGTCAGGTTTTGCACTCCCTTTTTTTTCTCCTCCTTTTAACTCGTATAAATATTTAAGTAATACTATTTCACGCGAGAATCAACGAAAAAAAAACTTACATATAATTCTTCGTTTGTCACTGCATTCTTTTTAACAATGTTTACATAAGCCGTTCTCTGGAAAAGCTATAAAAAGTATTAGATTTCCAATAAATCACATTACCGCCGGTTTTTCTTTCTTTTCTCTTTTGCGCTTTTTTTCTTTTCATTTAGGTATTTTTTCTCTCGCTCTTTCATTTTTTTTCAGTGTTATCTACAATATATATATACTTTTTTCTCCATCGAGATGGGGAGGAAAAAAAAAACTTTTTTTTCACGATCTATAAAGTTCTAGGCTTTAAATTGGTAGATTCGATATGGGGTAGAAAAAAGTCGTTTAATTCTACAGACGATGCAAGATTTTGAATTGGCTGCTAGGGTGAATGAATGAATGAATGAGCGAATAAAAGATGGCTGAAGGAAATAGGAAAAAAAAAAAAGTAGAGTGAAGGAAATTAAACGCGTTCATTCCACTGTAAAATAGTTCGGGCCTTCCAATTAAACTTTATTAGCCGGACGCCGGGCTAAGAATTGGAAAAAAAAGAGAAAAGACCGATTTTGTGGATGAGGACCCAGTAGTGGAAAATTACTCGCATATCAAAAGAACTACTTTTCCATTCTTTTCCTGCCTGTCATTCAAAAAGAATGATGGAAGTATAAGTAAAACTCGCATTCATCCACGATAGATTGAAAATATTCGTTATATTTAAGTAGAAAGTTCCAAAGCATATATTTCATGTATTTGAACTTTGATCTTTCTTTTTTAAAGGTTCTTAAATATTTTCTGGTGTGAAACCAGAATTTATGAATGCAGTCGAACCTGTTTAGCTCGAACCTGCTTACTCAAAAACCTCTCTATGTCAAAATTTTTCAATTTCCCTGCTTTAACAGCATACGATTAATGTTTTTTCTCATGTTTATCTCAAATGTTTTTTCCCGAAAACTTCTATATTCTCGAATTTTGACGACTCTCATTTTTTGAATTTCATCTCCAACTACCTTTATCAATGGTATAACTTGGAGACAAAAATCATCTTTTGCACAATCATTCGAAGACTATATTCGTACTTTAACCCTTTAAGCGGTTTGCCCGTACGGCGTACGGGCATCGATATTTTCAGATTTCCTTTTCTGGTTTTCCCGAACTGTTCGGAAAATTGTAAACCTCAAAATTCACAGTAAGTGTGAGAGAAATTTTTGCAAAATTTGTAAACTATTCATTACTGCATGCAGAATGTACTTGAAAAAAGCAAATAGTTCGGGATTTTGTGACCGAAATTGTAAAATAAAAAACATTGTAAAAGCATTGAAAACGAAAAAAAAAAAAAAAAATTAAATTCTTTATATTCTTATTCTGTTAAGTATTGTACTTAACTATATGCAATAAAAAATATGCCTTTTTTGGAAGCATTTCTGGTAAAATAATTGACCTCTTAAAGGGTTAAGGTTATGCGTTAACTTGCTACCGATATAGTCATCACAGTTAGTAAAACGTGGACTCACAACATGTCATACAGTAAAATCAATGCAAAGCAAGTTATTAAGTATTTGACTTTGTTCCAATTGCTTATTTTCGTAAATTTTATCGCAACCTCTTTATCTCGAAACCTTCGTATCTCGAATTTTTCTTCTTTTCCGTGAAATTCGAAATGGACAGGTTTGACTGTATTACTTTTTTTCGAAAGAAGTTTTCACAGACAAAACTGTCCAGTGTTCTTGCAGAAAGTTATGAATCTATGGCAGGAATTCAAGTGAAACAGGTGATCGCAAATTACAATCGCTACTGGAAATGAATTACATCAGAACGTTTCTTGATAAAAACATCGTGACGTCAGCGTGACGTTTGCCTATGAAAAACGAGCTAGATAAAACGTCACAGCCTACTTGGCGAATAAGAGGAGATCGCTGACTGCTTGTGAGCTCTTATTGGCTCCACCCGTAGTGACGTCAGTGCCAACTTAAGTTGATGATAATGTAATTCACTTCCAGTAGCGATTGAAATTCGAAGCGATTGCAATGGTGTTTCACTTGAATTCCTGCCTAAGGTACATCAGGAGATACTTTAACATATCTGTAAAAAAAATATGTCGAAGAAGAGGTTTTAAATATGCTTTTAAACTTACAATTTGAATTAAAGAAAGGTTCAAAAACCTGTATCGTTTGAAAAGTTATAAGTACACATTAAATCCGCAAATGTATGCCTGCTCTAATTCTGGTTTGAAATTAATTTAGTAATTTTAGTAACTTTTACTTTATATATACTACTTGTTTTTGGCAGCAATTCTTGTCCCACCCAAGATAGACCGCTACCCAAAAACAATAACAGTTGCATAAAAAGGATTTTTTTATCTAATAATATAAAGTTTAAGAGAATAAAATAAATAAAAATAAATGACATATTTACTGAATTAAGGTTTATCTGATTCTAAAAAAATGCATTTAATTGACTTTTGCATTGTTTTGTTAATCGAGCAGTTATTTAAGCTTTGGACGTGGAAAAACAAACCTATTCGATGCCGATAATACGCTGGCAATAATATTCGTTAACATAAAAATTGTGAATGAAGTGGTTGTTACAATCACAGGTAGTAAAAAAATTTAAATAAAATAGGTTGAGGCCGCGATTTGTGAAACATATTTTATTAGTAGTCCTGCGGCACAAAAGTAAAATATAAAACATTTGAGTTGCTTATAATGGATTACAGAACTTGTTACCTCTATCTACAGGCAGACCACCTGTAACATGAATCTTGGAAATGAATCATTCTATCATTCTCAGTCATTACATACAAGCGCAACAGGTAGGACTTGATTTGAACGCAGAAGGAAATTTGTTTCTTTTTATTATGTGTGGAAAACGTGAATTTTGCGAAAAAAAATTCATTAACATGGTTTTTGTAGAAATTTAGCTAATGTAACTACAAGCTTTAACTGTTGCTCAGAAACTACTAGCTAAAGTGACTATTAACTAAAACTAAAGTAACTATTAACTGAAACTGAAGTAATTGCGGTCTAAAATAACTATTAACTGAAACTACTAATAATATAGTAACTACAAATTAAAGTAACTATTAACTTAAAGTGAAGCTACTACTAGGTAAAGTAACTATTAACTAAAACTAAAGTAACTACTAACTAAAGTAACTATTAACTAAAACTAAAGTAACTATTAACTGAAACTGAAGTAATTGCGGTCTAAAATAACTATTAACTGAAACTACTAATAATATAGTAACTACAAATTAAAGTAACTATTAACTTAAAGTGAAGCTACTACTAGGTAAAGTAACTATTAACTAAAACTAAAGTAACTACTAACTAAAGTAACTATTAACTAAAACTAAAGTAACTACTAACTAAAGTAACTATTAACTAAAACTAAAGTAACTATTAACTGAAACTGAAGTAATTGCGGTCTAAAATAACTATTAACTGAAACTAAAGTAACTATTAACTGAAACTGAAGTAATTGCGGACTGAAATAACTATTAACTGAAACTACTAATAATATAGTAACTACAAATTAAAGTAACTATTAACTTAAAGTGAAGCTACTACTAGGTAAAGTAACTATTAACTAAAACTAAAGTAACTACAAACTAAAGTAACTATTAACTAAAACTAAAGTAACTATAAACTAAAACTAAAGTAACTATAAACTAAAACTAAAGTAACTGCTATTATGGAACGAAAAAAAACTGGGTAAAAAAGGCCTGTAATGACTAAATATGAGTTTGAAACGAGTAAATGTATCAATAAATTATTAAACTAAATGAAAAAAAAGATTTTGTTTGCTGAATAATACATTTATTGGAAGTGGAAGAGTTCGATTGTTTTACGAGTACAGTTAACTAAACATTTCAAATTCTAAAATGAGGCATTTTACTGTTTTTTAAAGGATTAGAAACACTTCATAAGCATTGGTGTAAATACATCGTGCAATTCGAACTGTTTGAATCGTGCGACTACATCGTAAATACATCGTGCATTCGAAATGGCGTAGTTTGACTCATTTTCAAAAGCTGTAAAAAAATCAGTTCAAATTTTAAAATGATGTAATTTTTGCTTCCAGAGTTTTAGTTCGAAGTAATAAAAAAATATTTTTGGAATATGTCTTGCAAATGGAACCCTTGTTGTAGTGTAAATATCAAAAGCAAATAATAGGAACAATACTAAAATGAAAAAAAAAATAATAAAATAAAATAAACGAAAAAAGAAATGTTTTTATGTTGCACGAACTTAGAATGTCCAAAAATAATCAACAGAAACGACCAAAGAAATGAGGCAAAATTTCTCAGAAATACCAACAGAAAAAACCGGATAAACGGGGGACTGGTGAAATAATGGAGGCAGGAGTCGTTGCTGTCCCCTGCGGTTTGTAAGAAACGCCGCGGTCCATTAAAATCCACTCAAACTGTGGACGCGAATGTATGCTACCTTTCACGAGGGGGCGCTAGCTGTCCAGCGAAATGGAATTTTTTCGCTGAAATGTGCGGTAGAATGTTCTTATCATTTTTTGATTTTGTTCGGGACGACACATTTGTTATACATGGAGTCTTTGATGTTAGAGGTTTGGTTTTGTCGGGATTGTTGGGGTATTGACTTAGACAACAGGGAAATTGTTTTGCGGTGGAAGTAAAGTTAATGTTTTACAGATGAAAAGCACATTCCTGTTATTTTAAGCATGTCACAAAGAAACCGAAGTACAGCAAAATAATCTACAGAACAATGCAGTGCAAAATATAAAAATTCAAACATAAATTACTGACGTTGTCGAAATTATTATTTTGCTAGAAAAAGGTTTAAACTGCTTTTAAAACCACATAAAATGCAGCTATATTAAAAAGATTTTTTTTCAAATCCCAGCGTCAAAATTACGTATGGAAAAAAGCTAAGAGTTCCAATGGGATGTCTTTAGAACTAAGTATCAATTAAGATGTCAGAGGGTGCTGGCTTTGATACAGTTACATATTAAATGAAACTCTAGGGGTTAAAAATGCTTTACGAGAAGTGTTATGAGCTTTCCAGTTTATAAATATATTCATTTTGAAACCTATTTAGAGCTCATTGATTTTATTGAGATAATGCTGTAAAGAGAAGGGCATGTGTATTTATTTACAGTTCCTAGAATAGTTATAAGTAACGTAAAAATATTTATATGAAGAGGGACATGAAAATTAAATTAAACAAGAAGTTACAAATAGCTGTAAAATTGAAACTAAAAGAATGAATGAAAGTTGCTTTCAATTTGCATTTGAAAAAAAAAATAGTATCATAAAAAAAATTAATAAGAGCTACTTTTTGAGTGATAATTTTCGAAAAGAAGTCGCTTTAATGAAAAAGAAAAATATACCTATTTTATTTTACATTAATAGATTCCTTGTACTTGACTGCTATCAATTTCCTCTTTTAGTATTTTTGCAAGGCATATTTTATGTTCCCTCATAATCATGCTTTGTGTCTTTGCACTTTACTAACATAAGACTAGTTTAATATACCGTAAAATGGGGTGTATAGGAACAGCGGGGTCAATCGGAACAAAACTTCGCGACCGTACAAAGAAATTCCTCATAAATATACTATTGGGTATTTTTCGCCATGAATTTTTTTTTAGAAAGCTAAGATCATAGGAAGTAGGAAAAAATTGCTTTTGTCAATCTGGCAACGCTACTGGCTTCTAATTAGGGCTGCACGTGGAATGCTAGAAAATATCACATTTTCATAGACTGCAAAACTTCATATGCAAGAACTAACTTTCTTATATTTAAAAACTAAGAGTGGTATGTTTCAACTATACATGTATCTGAACAACAGAATACCACATTAGAATTTAGATTTTTTATAAATTGTGTCATAAAAATGAAGAATTCTGAAAAATGACATAGGAAAAAAATTTGCGGGGTGAATCGGAACACTTAGTTCTCTTGTTCCAATTCAAACTTATTAGAAGGAAACTGTTTGAAAAATCAAAATTCTAACCCCAATTCTTCTAATCAAGACAAGGGCAAGGATTTATTACTGTTTATCTCTTCTCGTGAGCAACTAGATCTTAGAATGTCAAAAAGTTGCAGATTTCAAAAGATTTTTTCTCCAGGAGACTTATTTTTACTTAAAATACGCGGGGGAAAGTCACATAAACTATGTAGTAAAAGTCCAGCACACAGACAATGATGAATAAGCGAAAAAATCTTTCAGGACAATCCCCGAAACCCAGAGATTTCAAGAAACTAAAGAAAAGGCAGAGTTAATTCCAGGAGATGTTAGGAAAAAACTTAAGCCAAGTCGCAATGGCTAGTTTTAAGGACAAGTACATATTTGTGGACGACATGAGTGACTTCCATTCATGTTAAATCTTTGTATTTCAATTCAAAAGCATTTCTTAAAATTACTTTTCATTTTTCATAAGTTCAAAATAATTTTGAATTTTGACAAATTATAAACGTTTACTGGTATTGAAATTATGCATTTATTTGACAGTAATTATCTGTTCTTATTCTCCCCCATCAATATTACTCATGTTTGTGAGTCCTTTACACGTTAAATTGAAAAAAATAGAAATTTTAACATGTGTTCCGATTGACCCCTATCTGCGGGGTGATTCGGAACACCCATAATTTCCTATATATTTTAATAATAATTGTTCAAAATGTTTTGTCTTTGCTTGGAATATCAAAAGTAAAGCAAGACCGAAGTTTTTACCCAAAAAATCAAATTTAAAAAAATCTTTTAACTGCTTTTTTTACAATCAAAGCTGAAAAGTGTTCCGATTAACCCCATTTTACGGTACAGTTTTTGTGTAATGTTTTTCAATTTTGATGCTGATAGTGAGTGACCAGTTGATCAATAAAAATTGTTCATTTTATTTAACACATTACAAAATGAGAAAGTTTTTGAGCAAAATGAGAAATTTCTGGTAATTGCGTGCAGAATGTATTTTTAAAGATATTTTGTAATAAAATAGCTTTTGAGAGCGAGTGAAAGAAATATATGACAATTTTGTTTTTTTATATTTTCTTTTCATGCTTTGTTTTTCTTTCCACTAAATTTATGCGAGAGTAGTTAAAATACTGTGTTTGTAAGGTTGTTAAATTTTGATATTGATCATGGGTAAAAAATTGCGCAGTACAAACTGCACTTTTCTTTTTACATATTACATAAAGAGGAAGTTGTTTGAAGCAGGTCTAGTACTTTAATGCAGAATATATTATGTGCAGTATTTTTTTAAAACAAAATATCCTTTGAGAAAAAGAGAGAGAGAAAGAAAACAAAAAAAACCAATGTGATCTTAAAATTTTTCATTTACGTTTTAACGCCGTCAACAATTTTTCTTTCTTAAATAGTGCAATACAATATGCTTGTTAATATTTTTCCGTTTTTTTACTGATAGTGAGTAAGCAATTGTACAATGAACAAGTATGTGATGAAAAAAAAACTTTATAAAACGTTTCTAAACTGATGACTAAAAAAAAAAAATGCATTTGGCAATAGTTAAAAAGCTTTTAAATTTTCAAGACTCTCATTATGAATAATTTTATACTTGATTAAATTCAGCCTTGAATTTAATCAAGTAAAATTAAAATTCGTGAGTTTTATCCATAATTAACCTAATAATCGCTGTTTGAGTAATAATAATCGCAGCAACTAAAAATATTTGCCACTGAAAGACCAGCCAATCAATGATAGAGTAAGCAGAATAAAAGTGCTCATTTTATTTAAAACACTAGCTTTATGCCCGGCGTTGCCCGGGTGCGTATTAATATAAAACTTTAGCTTCTCAAAAAATTCTAATAAAAATTTAACGCAAAACTTGTTCATAAACAACGTTCTTAGTTTCACTTTCAGGCGCAAGAATAAATAAATTTAGTCTTGATGTAGTAGTTCTCTCTTGTTGTTCTTTTAAACGAAACTGACGCTGACTCACTGTTTCCGATTGTCTTGATCTAGTTGCTCTATCTCTCAGATCTCTTAGACGATACTCACGCTGCTCATTGCTTTCTAATGCTCTAGCCGTCATATCTCTAATGTGCACTGTCGCTAGTCTTCGATTTCTCTCCTCATGACTCTCATTTTCACGTTTTTCAGCCGTTTTTTTGCCTTAGGATGAACTTGTCCTATTGCTTTCCGTTTCTTCGGAGGCATTTTTGCAGAGTGGTAGCTAAATATACTTACAATTCAAAAATTTATGTTTTTCTTAATCGTTGTTTCCGAACCTCGAGGTAGAAAGGGTGATAAATCAGAAATAAATTACTTTCTCGCTTTAAAGGTTTATCTCTATCAGTCGAAAAGAAAAAAAAAAGCAGTTTAATTTTTTTTGACTTATTTCATGCTAAAATGAAATAGGTGAGCCTTGAAATGAAAATTCATTGTTTTAATTTTAATCTTTGTTGGAAAAATGCTAATATTTAAATACCATAAATTTTACCAATTTATAACCTAGAGGCTCTTGTCGATTAAAAAAATAGGCCTAATAATAGGCTAGATTCCTATATAAAAGGGTCATTTTTTGACAAAAAACTTGAATTTGAGCTTTTTAGATTTTTTAAAATTTCAAGACCCCGCCTATGAGAATTCTAGGGCATCAAGGAACCTCTGTGTCAAGTTTGATGAAAATCTGACGCAAACTGTGGATTTGTATAGAGAACAAGTATACATACACTCATTTTTATATATATAGATAACACAATAAGAAATTTGCTTAAAGCATCTCTAGTAGTTCATTGCAGAGCATTCTATGCAGTATTTTTTTTTTTTGAAAAAACCGTCCTTTGAGACAGAAGAAAAGAACGCAATGTGATTTCAGATATGAACTGAAATTCGTCCAAGATAAAAGCATTGTTTCACAAAGTAACCGCATAAGAATTTCAAAGTCCAGTTTCTTTTGACGGCCTAAAAGGTTTGTGTCTTTTCCTCGAGTTCCCTCCCCCTCTAGCATTCTATTCTTGGACTCAAACCGCAACGGACGCAGAATATTTTGTCGATTTGTGTCGGGAGAAAGACAAAAAGAAAGAGAGAGCAAAGCGAGGGGAAAAAATGGTATGAAGGTGTCTTTGTAGTTGTTATGCCTTATGGGATTACGGACATGTTTTCCGGGATGGGGAAAGTACTCTACAGGGAAAATTGATGGATCAGAAGACGAAAAAATCCCCGAAAGAGGGAAAAATAACGGAGAGAAACAGTTGCTTAAATAAACATGCAAAAGAATAGATAAATAAGGGGCACGGGCAAAAAAATATGAACACTACACCCTGTTTTTTTTTTTTTACATATCCATTTCCGGTATGACTCAAAAAGATCGGGAATAAACAAACTCGGGGTGGTTTGTGTTTGTAAAACAAATCCCTTTGATTCTGCTTGTCATTTTAGAAGCTTGAGGTTTTTTCATCGAGGTAGTAAATGTATGTGGCGGATCAAAGAATGCAGAGTTGTTTGTTTGTATTTTTTGGTTTTTTTGAAATGGGATAGTGCTTTGGGTTTCTTTTCGGAAAGAGTGATTTTATTTTTTCGAAAAAGTAATCATTTAAAATAAAAGCATTGGATCTCATGCGCTGCCATATCTGATAAGTTTTTATTCTGATTGACAAGTGCATTTGAGGGGAAGAGGGAAAAATTCGATGTAGATATAGCTCTGTTATAAGTATTATAGATCAAACCTATTATATGAGAATGATATATTTGAATGCCTTCGTCACATAATTAACGCCATTAGTTTAATCGATGATTAGTGTAATTTAACTTTTAATTTCCAAAGATAATAAATTTTATTCGAACACAAATAGTACTGCTTTATTTGGGACCTGAAATCGTAAAAGATTACCAAGTCAGAAAAGTCACTTTTCTTGGGAAAAAAAAAAAAAGAATTTCTGCGTGGTATCACTTTAATTTCATTTTATTTCAATTTTATTGAATAAGTTGTAGTAATTCTGAAAATATGCAGATTGATTAAGATTTGCTTTGAACATCTGTCCGCTCAGAATAAGGAATAAATATGGTTGGTAACAGTTGAACACTTCATGTTTGATAATGCAATTTTCACGACAAATGATACATTTTTCAAATTTATTATATTCCCAATTTCTCAAGCATATATGTTTTTCATTTATGAATGTCCTTTTCATTCTGCGTTGTTGAGGATTAAATTTTAAAGTGGTACATCTTCCATAAGAATTGTAATGTAAATAATCATTTACATCTGTCAAGGAATTTTGCTTGTTTTTGAGAATTTTCTAGTAAAAAATTTGCTTATATGTAAAAAGTTATTTTTTTCCATGAGGGTTTTCAGAGTATTTGTTTCATATTCTCTTAACAATGAGATAGGTTGGATTATAAAAACTGATAGTTCCATTTTTTGTATTTTTAAGCTGAATTTACTGCGAGCACAATAAATGGTACCTATTAAAAAAAAAAAAAATCTGGACAGTTTTTAGACGCACTCTTTTTTTCTAGGAAGGGTGTAAAAAAGTATTGTATCCAGCCGATTATCCGAATTCGAATTATCCGGCAGTGTTTTTTTTTTTTTTTGCGACTGAACTTGTAAAATTGAAGGTATTATCCTAGCGCAAAAGAAGTTAAAGGCTTGGATAAAAGAAAGGGGGATCAAAGTAAAGACAGAAACATTCTAACAGCTTTTAGGGTAACAGCTTATCAAATAACCACATGAATAGCGTAATAATGAGCAAAGTTTAAACAGGTAGCAAGCAAAAGGGCATATTGAACATTTTTTTGACTCAAAAGTTATTTGTCTTTGGGTTCTCGTTATTGAAACATGAGATATTAAGGTCTACTGAAGTGAAAAAAAATTATCCAAATTGAAAGATTTGTCGAGAAATTCAAGGAATATCTATGTTGAAGGTCCGCAAGGAAAAGCAGAAAACGAGATGGAAAAATATGAAAACATTATAGTACCCTAGATACCGAAAAAAAAAAAAAACAAGGACTGAAAGGTAGTTGCAATACTATTTTAGAAAAGACCCATGCAGAAAAATAATAAGGCTCACCATCACTACTAAAATAAAACATCAACTGTATGATAATCAAGCAACAGCTTAAGATGAAACGCATTGTTAGGTACACAAAAAATATAAGTGTACATCGTTTTGGTTGATAACCAAGCGGAGTAAAAATAATGGTTTAAAACCAACTGGCAACTCTGATCGCACGATTGTACGCTCCATGCTCCTCTCCCTCCGTCCAATCTGATGGTTCGGGCAAAGGAAGAGAAGATAGCCATTTTCTGTAAAACATTCGGCGAAAAGAATTCCGAATATTCATCTAACCTTTCTTCCCCTTCGAGTTGGTGAATAGAAATGAATGAAGAATAGGACATCAGAGAATTCCCTTTGAACGAAAGGAAAAAAAAATAAGAACAAAATCCATTGCCATCGATTCAATTTCAGCGCTTTTCAATACAAGATCCATCGTTCTTTTCCATATATTCGCGCTCATCAGTCTTCCTTATCCATACTTTGGGGCCATTTTATTTTCGATTCTATTCCATGGAGCATTATTTTCGAACGCTTCACCGATTCCGGCTGCCGTTAAATTGGAGGAGCTGCGTTTGCCCCCCCCCCCCATTTCGATGTTTAGGGCATAAAGGTTTGGTACCAAACATTAGTAATACAAGATACATGTGAACTGAAGCTTGAACTATTTTAAGGTTCTACACAACAATGTAAGTTACCTATTCATGAAGTATAAGAAATTTATTACTTATATCTTCATACTGCATTAGCTATGCATTCATATTTTCAGAAGTGTGTTTCAAATTATCAGAAATATTTAAGGCACGTAACGATACATTAGAAACATTTGCTATTATAATATTTAGGAAAAAAACATAGCTTTACTTTGTTACCAAACATTAGTAATACAAGATGAACTGAAGCTTGAACTATTTTAAGGTTCTACACAATGTAAGATACCTATTCATCAAGTATAAGAAATTTATCATTTCTATCTTCATACACATTTATGATACAACTGCATTAGCTATGCAGTTGTATTTTCAGAAGTGTATTTCAAATTATCAGAAACATTTAAGGTAGGTAAAGGTATTGCAGAAATATTTGCTATTATAATATTCAGGAAAAAAACAAAGCTCCTTGCAAAGGAGCTGTTTAACTAAACTAAACTGCACGTGCATTTACAATCTACTTATATTAAAAACTGAGTATCTTTCTAACTATCTTTCTTTCTATCTTTCTTTCTCCTTGTCACGCTTCTTTCTCCTGAAAGCCAATGAACTGAAAGTCGAATCCGGTACCGATAGATAGGTAATTTTTCAGGCTTCATTAGTTTCAATCTATATAATTATACGATTTTAATTAACGAAGATATCATTTAATAAGTAGTCAAATTTAAAGCGATTAAGCATAATAAATGATTAAATATGAAATCCATTGTTGAAACGTGGTTGCTATGAAACAGTGATAACAATGATACTGAGCATTTTGAATAAAGGCTTAACTAAATCAAACACGAAACTCATAAGCGGGCCACTTACATAGTATTTTTATCGCTAGCTACTTATAATATTTTGAAACATTCATTTGTTGAAAAGCCATCTACTTATATTAAAAACTGTGTATCTATGTCTGCTTTTTTCCTTTGAGTGAGCTGAACTTACTGAAACTTTCCTCACCATCTTGAAGGCGCGAAGCTTCTCAATAATTCGAATGATTTTTTTATATAGGAAAAAAGTAAAGGCGTGAAGCGCCGGTTAGCGAGCCGCCTTGGCGGGGAGTAGTTTCTTGAAATTTTCCTCACTACTTTCAGGGCACGAAGTGCACGTGCAACGCCGGACCACGTGCGTGGTATGTCTTGAAATCGAAAAAACATTAAATTATATCAAATAATGTAACTTCACAATGAGGTAAAAGTTAGAGAAGGGGGACGTTATGCATCAACATGCCGCAGGAAGCTAATCTAGCTGCCTTGGCAGCTAGTAGAGTACTAAACTATGCAGAGAGAGATAAAAAATGGTTTTTACCCTTTACGTCCCAAACTAATTTATCAATGATTTTTTAGATTTTTTTCGTTTTTTTTTAAAGTTGAAAATACATCAAAACATATTAATAGAATAAATTCTTTTTGAAAATTTTGGGGGTTTGAGGCCCCCTACGCCTTAGGGCTCCCAAGAAAACTTTTCGATCGCAGGTACCTTCTGTAGGCCTTTCAGCAAAGTACAAGGAGTGGTACCTAACCTTCAGGAACCGGGCGGTACACATGTTGTACCATAAGTCTTTTTTTCTTTAGAGGACGGGGTTGAAATTTTCACTCGAATCCTTTGGAGCCGGGGATTTTTTCCAGGTTTCATACGTCTGGTACGACAGTTTATACCTTCTCTTTTCAATGGAAAAGAAATCTGTTGTTCAACTGTCGCACTACTTGGGTCGAACGAAAAATTTCTATATGAACAGCCCCGATCCAAAATTTAAAAAGCTTCAGCCTTATTACAGCCATTTAGGATCTATAATACTAAATAATTGTAAGCGGGACTTCTGAGTCCCATTGGGGCATTAAGAGTTAAGTATAAAAATACCCTCTGTCTTTACTGAGAATGAATTAAGGCAGGGATTCAAGTGAAAGAGCACTGCGATCGCTTCGAATTGCAATCGCTACTGGAAGTGAATTACATTATCATCAACTTAACTTGGCATGACGTCACTACGGGTGGAGCCAATAAGAGCTCACAAGCACTCAGCGATCTCCTCTTATTCGCCAAGTAGGCTGTGACGTTTTATCAAACTCATTTTTCATAGGCAAACGTCACGCTGACGTCACGATGTTTTTATCAAGAAACGTTCTAATGTAATTCATTTACAGTAGCGATTGTAATTTGCGATGGCCTGTTTCACTTGAATCCCTGCCTAAATGAAGAACCTAGAAACCAAAGGAGTGTAGGGGGTAAAGATAAAAATTTGGAGATCAATTCAGTATAAGTGGTAGGAAAACTCTCAACAATTTCGTGGCAAAGGTTGGCAATAATAGTTCATGTAGGGACTGCTAGATTTCGAAAAAATAGCAGTGAAACACTAATAGTGGTTGTAACTTTGCAAGCGTTTTAATCAAAGCTTTAAAAAGTCTACTTACATACCTTGTATTTTCATCGAAATATTCCCTATTTCCTTTAACTTCCTTCATAATCCAATTCAGAGTTTTTTATTTCTGACATCGATATGAATAATTTCGGAAAAAATAAGCCTTCTTTGCTCAACTAATCGTTTAAATTACTCTTTATATTATTAAATGTAGTTTTGGAAGTATATGCCTTAAATAAACTCATTTAAAGTTTTTTATTCTTGCATATATGTAACAGTAGCATAATTATTTGTTTTATACATGTAGGAAACAGTGAATGACTGATACAAAATTCAGCTTATCCTTAACTAAGAATTAAAAATGAATTTTATTTTAATTCTTTCTCCAATTTTTTTATCCCACAAAACATTTTGTTTTCAAAAATGAGATCAAATTTTAAGAATTTAAATTGTTCGCATCATTAATGTCATTTAAAATGTGCTTCGTGTAGTAAAACCCCGAGTAAGTTTTTAACATGAAAATACATATGCGGTAAATAAATAAATAAATAAATATAAATAAAATTAAAAAAAAAATACTGAAACGTTTTATTGACGTTTCGAACTTTACATTAAATAATTTTAAAAGTGCATGAATACACAAATTCCCACATGCTTAATCTTTTTTATACATTTTCTTAAACTTTCAAATGAAATGAAAGTTTCAACGGTTTCTACTTTTTACCGTAACACAGCAGACCTATCGACAAGTTCAAGAGTACAATGAAGTATACACAACTTCCTCAAGAAGAAAAAAAATGTCTTTTAAGAGAATCTTCCTCTCTCAGCAAAAAAAGACAGCAAAAAAAAGCGCGAAAAGTGGAAAGAAACTCTGCTTTAATGCCGGACACGGCAGCGGGCCCCAAATTCAGAACGGGGCACCCAACAAAGAATATTGATTGGGCTTGATTGATTGCCCTGTATAGTGGTCGCTATGTTTCCCGCAGTTGATTTATGGTCTTCACATTTTTGCCTCCACTTTTATTTCCCTTCGGGGACACGCCATGGAAGTTTGGAAGGGAGAGATATTTGTTTTATTGACAATTTCGAAAATCCCTAACATTTCAATTCCATGAATGAACTGCTCGACACGGAAGGGATTTTTTCGAATCTTTCCGGGATGGAAGGAAAACTTGTTTCTTCCTGTTGCATTTATTCAAGATTTCTTTTTTTTTTGAATTGCTGTTTTATTTTGGTGTTTTCTAACTGTTTGGTATGAAGGAAGTGTTTTTGAATGTATTTTGTTTGGTTGCTGTTGCCTTTTGAGGTTTAAAAGTAGTCTATGCTCTGTGAACATTTCTTTTGCACTCTTATATTAATACAGGTATGCAACGTTTTCACCATCAAAATAAATTGAACTTTACGGAAAATACCGAAAGTTCGGTTATGACAACCAGACACTGCAGCTGTTTTGTCTTTTTTATAAACTCATCAGTCTGAAACAGTCAAGAGCCAACAGTTGGTTGGGGATCTGAGTTTCAAAGAAAGAATATTTGTCTCCTGATCGCTTATTGACTATTACAGATTGATGAGTCCATAACAAGGACAAAACTACTCTGATTGTGATGACTGGTTTGTCGGTATATTGCATGTGGTTTGGTTTTATCCATGGCTTAAGGGGTGGCAACTGAGTACTTACTGCACAAGTTTTTGTCTTCGTTTTTGAGTTGAACCATAATTTTGCTTGCAGACATTGACTGGCGTGCTACGATTGCGCGTTTAACTTTAGTTACCAGTTTCTTGGTGACCTCGGCTTTAATGAGACAGTATCATTTTTCAGTTCGGTTATGGTTCCAGATTGTTATGTCCGTAACAAAGCAAAACTGCAGTCCCTGTCCGTCATAACTGTACTGTCGGTATTTTAAATGTAGCTCTGTCTTAGCTTTGGAAGGCGGTAATTTACGGCGTATTACGTAAGCTGAATTTAGCAGTCTCTGGGTGGCGTAACTGGGGTGTCTGTATATTGCGTGTGATGTTACCTTAGCCTTGACTTATGGGCAGTAATTCACTGCGTATAACATAAGCCATAGCCTCCATTTTTGAGTTGAGCAGTATCAATGATTGCGGACATACATGTGTTCTTAGTTTATGTTAGCTACCAGTTTGTCGGTGATTTCAGATTCATTGAGAGAACATCTACCGCCAGCTCGGTTATTGAGTATTCCAGGCAGATGAGTCCATAACAAGGATCCATTTTCTGCCTTTAAAAACTCAAATACTTAAACTGCCCCTATTTTTGCTGTAATTGGACTGTCAGTATTTTACTTTCATTCTGTCGAAGCTGTGTCGATAACTCACTGCTTACTAAATTGAATTTTAATTATTTCTCGTTTCTTAATTGGTTTTTATTTTTTGTTTTACAATTCAATCTGCACGCACAGCTTATTGTAAGGGGCTATGTACAGGCCCGTCATTTCAGGTTTTTCCAGGGGGTGGGGGGGCAAAGGGTAAAAACACAATACAATTACACCAGAAAACAACAAAAACCACGCCCACTTATATGCAAATACATTGATTTCTCAAAGTCAGGGGGGGGGGGCAATTGCCACCTCTGCCTCCCCTAAAGAACGGGCCTGGGTATGTATCACTTTCACGTTTAGTAGGATTGGCTATATCTTAAAAGTGTTCGCACAATTTTATTATTTGCTTTCAGAGAGAGCACTACTATCTTCCAGGGAACGTGGTTTCTCCTTCTTTCGTCATAAAATTTAAAATTCGAAATAGCTTTTTAACACAAACAGTTTAGTTTCTGCCAGTGGTGCCCTATTCTCGAGTAGAAATCTTTAATGAGGTTTTGGTTTCCATTGCAATAATACCAAAGATTGTACATTTGTCGGTAGATGGTAAACAACGCATAATTGGATGGCCAAATGGTAGAAAAAATCCTCAAGAAATTTGAATACTAAATATGGAGTTAACATTTTAGTAAAAAGTTAAAGCTATTTTAAGAATTCGTAGTGACTAAAATGTAAATAAAAGCGAAGATGTTTTATTTAGAGGAAAGTTCAAGTTAGAGGGGAGAACAGTTGAAATTTAACAAAAAAATAAAGGAAAACGTATAAATAAGTTAAAAAAAAATACCTAAAAGTAAAATAAAAGCACAATCCCCAAAAAGCTTTTAGTGAGTGGCGGCAAAAGGAAAGGAAAGAGAAACACTATAAAATATAAACTTATTTTTACAGTATAATACTGGCAGCAGAGTTTCCAGTTTAAAACTGTAAAAGGCACAGTAATAAACTGTAAAATTGCTAATTTTACAGTATAAAATTGCTGATTTTGAAGTAATAACCTGTAAAATGGCTAATTTTACAGTATAAAATTGCTGATTTTGAAGTAATAACCTGTAAAATGGCTAATTTTACGGTTTATTACTGTGTATTTATTGTTTTTAGCTTTAACTTTGGCTGCTAGTATTATACTGTGAAACAGTAGTTTAGTTTTTGCAGCGTAGAGGTAAAAGGTTAACCAATATATTGGACAAATTAATCAAAAATAGTGTTATGCTGTTGACAATGCATGTTATGATTTATAGTTATTGTACTGTTAAGATGTGTAGTTATAGCATGTGTTTTCTTGCCGAAAGGCTGGGTTTTTAGCCGGATAACGACTTTTCTTCAAATGTTTTCTGAAGACGAAGAATGATAAACAGTTTGGTTATTTTTATACCCAACTTTCCAAGAAAACTCTAGCGCATAGAGATCCACTCCAAGACGGTGCTGTGCAGGTTTCTGGACTAAAGCCTCTCCCGAGAGCAAAGTGAGGCCTAAAAGAGGATTAATTCGCGGACTTAGCTGAGGCCGCGTTCCCCAATCCGCAGATCATACTCCATTCTCCTCTGAGAAAACCGAGCTTGGTGCCGTCCTCTGGGATTGAGTCACAATAAGCACGGCGACGAAGTTGGAAGATCTCGAAGATTAGGAGATTAAGATATGCGATGCATTAAGGAATCTACTAATGTATCTGCGGAATATAATTAAGAGATATGAATGAGTTTTGCGAGGGTTTTAGTGAATAATTTTTGTAATTATTATTTCGAATCATGTACAGGGAAAATGGAGTTAATATAGTGAATC
The DNA here is from genome assembly GCA_038373865.1 of Uloborus plumipes. Classification (NCBI taxonomy): domain Eukaryota; kingdom Metazoa; phylum Arthropoda; class Arachnida; order Araneae; family Uloboridae; genus Uloborus; species Uloborus plumipes. The sequence goes on from JAXGGA010002858.1 coordinate 80,252, forward strand.
ATACGACATTTTTTGAAACCGAAACATCTCGATTTCATTGAACTTTGAATATCTATGTATGTATAGTGCAACATCATTAATCCGATCTAACAAGGGATTTAGGTCGTGTGAAATTAATTGAAGTACGGATTGAACAAAGTAACCTGTAAATTGAAACAGATTACTTAAATCATAAAGTAACTACTGAAATTTTGAGTTCAAGAGAATGAAGAATATGTAACTGTATGAGAGAAAATAGGAAGTGCATTTCAAAAAATAAAACGATACGACCAATCTAATATATAAAATTCTCGTGTCACAGTTTTCGTTGCCATACTCCTCCGAAACGGCTTGACCGATTTTGATAAAATTTTTGTGCTTATCCAGTATCTATGAGAATCGGCCAACATCTATTTTTCATCCCCCTAAATGTTAGGGGTAGTCCACCCCTAAATTTTTTTTTGTTCGCACATAACATCTGATCTACTGAACCGATTTGGACGATTTTTTTTAATCGATAGGAGATGGTGTAACTTAGGTACCATGTACTCATATGACGATATTTGTTCACTAGAAAAAAAAGTTATGATCGAAAAACTAACATTTCATGTCATTAAAAATAATATCTGCTATCGTAAATACTTACTTCAATGAGCGACCCGATGGTCAAGTGGTTATGCGCGTCAGGTTGAAGTTCCTGATAGAATGAGATCGAATCCAGGCCCGCAAGCTGCATGTTTTTTTTTTTTTTTTTTTTTAATGATTTTACTGATTGTAATGTCCTTATGCAGGTACATCCCCTCATGGGAATCTACCACATATTTTTTTATATAAAAAAAGGACAGTTTTGGTCGGATCTTTGTTAAAATTAGCAATGGGGTCCTTCGATGCTGTAGAATTTTCTTATGGACGTTTGCGCCATTTTTGGGAGCTTTGAATCGATTGTGGCAATAAATGGTTTTTAATTTGCGGCACTTATATTATTTTTTCAAAAATTATATACACTATCAATTATATTATGTTAATTTTTGTACCTTTATAAAATTCTGTATTTTATACCTTGCATTTACGTCAAATTCAAGGTAAAATTAAAAGTCAAAAATTCTGAAGAAGATAAATATATGTTAAAAATTAAAGTAACTATTTTTTTGTGATTTTCATGTTGGTTGTGACCAAAAAACATCATTACAAACAAATAAAATGTATCAAACACCACGAGTGTTGAGTTATTAGGCAAAATCTGTTGTGTAAATTTTTTTTTTCACTGCGAGAGGGGGGGGGAGGTATGAACGACTACTAAAGTGACACAAATTTTTAAAAAATAAAGGTTGGATCTCCAATTATCTTGCTTCGTAATTTGAACCCGCCCCGGCTGTGCAACGGTGCGCGATTAGTCATTCAAAAATTAATGAAAAACGTGATCGAAGCCAGGATTTTAAGTGGCAAGTTCAGAGGTGAAAATATACTCATACCACGGATTCCTATTATACCTACAGATGTGCCAATTCAATTCAAACGTATTCAGTTTCCGATTAGATTGGCATTTGCCATGGCTATCAACAAATCCCAAGGTCAAACGATGTCTGTTTGTGGCTTAGATTTGAGAACACCATGTTTTTCACACGGACAGTTATACGTGGCATGCTCTTGAGTGGGTAAACCATCCAGTTTGTTTGTGTTAGCTAAAGATGGACTAACAAAAAATATTGTTCACGCTATAGCATTAAGAGATTGATATTGTTTAATAGTGTTACTGTCGTAATTGTTTAATTAATGATATATAATTTTAAGGAATAAATTATAATAACGTGCACTTCCTGCGCAGTAAAGCCAAAAGTGTCTTATGAATGGGGGCGTTTCCTTCACTCAAAAATACTGCTTTTATTCACTGATACTGGTTAAAAAAATATTGATCTTTAAAATATTTTCATCAGTTAATTTTAAAATGTCCAAACAAAGCGAGGTCTTTCACAAATTGAAAAACATTGGTGTAAAGCCAGACCGATGAATCAGTCATTTCGGATTACTGGTAACCCGAGTATCACAGCAATGACAAGTTTGACTACAAAATGGCGGCTAGTCTATCCAGTGGCCTTGCTTGTTGCGTTTTGTATACTTGTGACGTCCGCAAGCGATAATGAAGCTGCGACTGAGCGTCTTTTCAAAATCATATTTTTAAGAAAGAAAATGTGTCAAAATTAAGAAATAAAATAATTCACCTCATGTTTTCGACCGTGTTCTTATAGAATTTTTTTTTTTTGAATAATCAGAAAGTCCCCCATTGCGCGTTTTCCAACCTCAGAAATCCGTAAATATGTTTTCGTCACACTGCATTTCAGGGCCAGTAAAGCCAAAAGTTCTTTGATTTGCTCCTTATCAAGCATCAGAAATCCGTAAATCTGTTTTTACTGCACATGCACTACTTGCGCAGTAAAGCCAGAAGTGACTTTTGAATTGCTGATTTTTCTACCTCAAAAATCCGTAAATATGTTTTCACCGCAACTGCCATATCTGCGCAGTAAAGCCAAGAAGGGGGAAAGCAATAATAAAAATTAATAATTGAAACAATAACATTATAAAAGGTTTGAAGGTAACTCTTGTTGTAAAATACAATGTTTTTCATTTTTTACTCTAGTTTTAAAACCAATGTTTGATTATTTTTAAAAAGATAATTTAACTATTGTTTTTTTTTGTTTTTTTTTTGTCCCAGATTCCCCTATACTATTAAATAAATATTCTAGTATTAAAAAAAAAGCGTCATAACGTTTACGAAAATTAAAAAAAAAATAATTTTACGGCAATTTTTTATTAGGGCAATTTTTTTAAAAGTAAAATACACTATTTTTTCATTTTATGTACTATACTTTTCAATACCAAGTTTTAAGTAGTTTATTTTAAAAAAGAAAAATTAACTATTTTATTTTACCCCCAATTCCCTTACATTATCAATAACGAAATAAATGAATACTCTAGCATTTATATAAACCTAAATGCATAACTTTAAACCCTGTTTCCATATAGAAGCACAACCAAACAACAATGAGGCAAAACATTTAAGGAAATAAAAGCCCACCAAAAGAAAGATTCCCTCAAGGCGCTTCCTCAAGGAAAAAAAAGGAATCTCTGATGAAGCACCCGCCTTTCAAACTTTGCAGGTTAAGCTACTCCCCCCGGGGAGGCGTAAAAGCGAGGAAAGAGGATTACTGAGTGTTGCATTGGGAGAGGGAGGGTTCAAGTGACCATAACAAATTTCTGAGAGGGGACTATGAGCGCTACTGTCACACCCAGGGGAGTGACACCGCTGTCACCTGTGACTTTTAGCAACCGAGCTTAATGAGTTTCACGACAAAAGAGATTAGCTTGATAGGGGGTTAGCTGTGCTTTTGCGAAATGATTAGCTTTTGAAAGTGACTGACTAAAAATGTTAGGTCTTTATTCACTGAGCAAGTGTTTGTAAAGATGCATTGAAATTATATTAATTATAATTATATTTATGGCTCTCACTGAATCAAATTTTATTTTATTATTAATACGCTTTTATCAGTTTCGCATGTGAGTTTGTTTGTATGTATGTAACTCTGAATAAAAGATAAAAATCACGTTCTCCTTGTAAATATAAAAGTAATATATTTAATACTATATTTATACTAAAGGCTAAACTGTATTACATGTTGATGTATTATTATGGGTATTTCAGTTGTTCGTATGTAACTCTGAATAAAGGAGAAAACTCATGTTCTTTGCAAATATAAAAGTAATATATTTTATTCTATTTGTTAATACTAAAGTCTGAACTATAGTACATGGTGATGTATTATAAGTGCATGTTAACTTAGTGGATATTCAATAGTTTTAAAAATCAAAGGGAAAAAGCAGAGTATCACGAAATATAATTTAACCTAGTTTGACCAACCCTAAAAGCGTATTTTTTAGTTTTTTTAAACTGTTATTTAATTATATTGCAATATTTTTTTTTAAGTTTTTATAATGTACTCAGTATTACAACGTAGGACATGCGCGATTCTAACAATTTTAATACGCCTTTCAAGAGTTTAAAAAAGTTATATGACAGAGGTGCAAAAACAGAAACAATTCTTAATTTAAGAGAGTAAAATTTGTGGTCTTGTGTATTGCAGAAAAATAATGATTATGATGTTTATCTGTTAACTTGTAATTTGAGTATTTTAATTTGATTGCACAGAAAACTAAATTTTGTTGCCTAATTTAAACTATTCAAGGTGCAAATATAGATGTGAAAAACTTATAAATTTTGTATAAAAAATTACAAGTAAAAAAAAATTACAGTACAAAACCATAAGCAAAATTCTATTTGATTATCAAAATGAAAATAGGATTTACACCATAAGGACCGAAATGTGTATAGCACCCGCTGATTTAAATAAATCGGGAGCTTATGCCCGAAATCAAATGTTTTAATAGTCTTACTTCATTGAATTGAGTCTTTTTACACTTTTGAGTGCTACAACGAAAATAAAGAGAATAAAAATGTTGTTTATGTCATTAAATAAACCAATTAACTATTATTAATCCTTTGAAAATATTTTATATGTGTTTTTTCTTTTCGCTTTCGAAACAGAAGAAAAACATTCATCATTAGCCGTGCAATTTTTTCCCGAAATACATTTACCGTAAAAGGTTCGTACTATTTCTCCTCCAGCAATCTCTTAGAAAACTTAAATACATCTATTAAGCGTTTGCGAAAATTTAGAATAATTCTCTGTCGTCTTTAGTTTTTTCTCTGTATTGTCTAGAGGACAGAAAAGGGCCTCAATTCCTGATAAATTACATTAACAGACGGAAATAAGTCTTTTGTTACGGCTTAGACGCAGACAGTAGCAGGTAAAAAAGCGCTCGTGAATAAATTTCCGACAGAGAATTTTTGCACCGTTTGCGCTTTATTCTGCTCGTTGGTTTTAAGCTTTTCTTGAATTTTTGCAGAAAAGAGGACTTCTTTGAAATTTTAATGGACTTTGGATTAAGGAATATGAATGTTTTTTATTTTAAGCTTTTTCGACATGGGAAAATTGAACGGCAGCAAATAGCATTACTTAGTATTTGGCATAGTTGAAGGCTTTTTTTTTTGGCTTCTTCAATCTATTCGAGGAAAATGAACGCGACAGGAGATTTCACGGAACGCAAAGACTTTGTTTTTGCTTTATTTTGAGCTTTGTCGTAAGGTATAGTAAGCATTTTGAAAAGCGGTAAAAATGCTTACTGTATTTGATTTGTGATACTTCTCAAATTTTAAAGAACCTCGAGTGATTTTCAAATAATGGCTATGCCGGATGTCTTTTCATTCGTAAGTTCACTTCTTTTGTTTGAAAAAGGGGCACCATGTAACCTCAAAACACGTGTATGCAGTTTGCGGTAAATTTATACCGAATTACTTTGTTTTATATTCTATCATTTTTAAAGCACAAAATCATTTATTCGATCTTTACAGTATTGAGCCTTTGTAATGTCTTCCCACTTTTTGCACCTAAAAGACATTGGTAAAACAAATCGAGTTTTGATGTCTTGAATTCAAGTTATGTTTTTCTCAATCACGAGCTGCGACAGGACCCAAATCGTTGGGATTTTTGTTTCCACAAATGCTTTTGTCATGTGGGGGGGGGGGGGGATTTACACGGAACAATTTTTGTGTGACTTTACGCAATCCTCTTTAGGCAAAAGTAGAATCCAGGTGTATAAGTCAAATATCAATGGAAAATCTACGAGCGCTTTTTAACTATCGTTTTTTCTACCGTAAAACTTTACAGTAAACGGGATTTTTACGGTAAAAGTACTGGCAATATTGATGTCACTGTATTTGACCACAAAAGTTTAGAATTTTTTAAAAACTGTGTATCAGTTTTAGACGCTTGTATATGTTGCTATGTTTTTATTGGTACGCGATTTAATGAAATGTTATGGCATCTTCAAGTTTAATTTGAGCATATGCAAAAGTATTTTATGATTTACTAGTGGATATGTCCGGCTTTGAGCGGGTTAAAATGCAACATGCGAAATGCCCATATGTAGTATATATATATAGGGGCCTTATCCAGCAGTATTACATATTCAAGAGTGAATACTCACGAAAAAAACATTTCTTAACTATTTGAATTGAGAGGAGCCTTAAAAAATCACACGAAGCAAAAACAAAAATATCAAATGCAAAATTGGCTATCTAGAGGAAGTTGAGATGAAGCACTAAATAATGATTTTAATGGAGGAAAGCCTTTAAAAAATGAGAGATTTTATATGGAAATTTCAACTAAAATTGGAATAAAAAAAGAAGTATCGGTCAATTTTTTTTCTAATTGGCCTCTTGATGTGCCCAGTGAAAACAAAAACACACTGAAATGTTTAGCAAAATCCGACGGATAGTTTTTAAGTCTATAAAGGACATACATACATATGAAGATATACATTCATTTTTATATATGAAGCATTTTCGCCTAATGAAGATTTAATTTTAAAGAATGAGATTTCCTATTAGGAAGTTTAAAGGCACGAACCATAAGCTCTAATGTCAAGGATAGCTCAAGTTTAACAGTTGAATCAATCTAATTAAAAACAAAAATAATGAGCTTTATGCAGTTGAGAAAACAACAATGAATAATAAGTAATAAAATCCATCGCATTATTTTTCGAAAAATAAACAACTACTTAGTCTAAATGAGAACTAAGTGCATTCAATTTTAAATCGGTGAACTTCATCCAAGCTCGGCATAAAACTCAGAAACGCAACAATAATTAAAGATTAGGCAGAATTAATGCAATGAATTTTTAACCCGACGTCATGTCCCTCCATTTTTTGAGAGGCATTTCATTATTCGCGTATCTTCATGAATAATTATTTGCCCACGTGACATTCAGAACATGTTCCGATGTGCTTGTTAATCCCCATTAATTGGGAGGAGGGTGGATTAGAAAAGTTTCGAATGAAGTTGCATCCTGGTCGCGTCAATTAGTGATTCGCCTCGGGGCGGAATGGTTCTAAAAGGGTTTTGAGCACGAAATATCTTCGAATGCCATTTGGCGCGAATACTGCTACGGCGCTCAGTTGGAATAAGCAAAACTAGAATGGGGAATAGTCTTCTCAGAAGTATTTAGGATTGTGTCTGCTAGAAAAAAAAAATCCATTTAGTTTTAAGATATTTGAAATTCATTTTTAAGGAGCGGTACATCATTTAATATGACATTTATGGAGGCTTTAGAGGTGAAATCTGAATATTCAAAACAATAATGAGGCTTAAATTTTCTGGGATGCATTTAGGTTTGTTTTTGTTCGTAAAAAGATGTATGAAGTTTTAAACCTTTATTACGTGTATCTTTATGTGCTTAAAAAGGGATTTTGGGGGAAATACGTAAAACTGTTTTTTCTCAAGTCAACTAATTTTTTTAAATAAAAAACCAATTCTTTTTTCTTAAACGAACAGCCGCCCCCCCCCCCCCTAGAAATAAAAAGCTATAGAAATAAAAACTCCTTGAATGGTGTAACTATGGATAATAAAAGGCCCTTCAGGACAAAAAATTAAAATGCATAAATTTCATTAATTTATAGTTTGGTGAGTAACATTAGTATATTAGTTCTACTGAAAATTATAAACCAAGTTCTTCACGAAATTGCCATGTGCATGGTGTAACTAGTACTAAATAATGTACCACGTTATGATTATACATGCTATGGTATAATACTGTCAGCATACTATGGTAATAGGGCAACATCGTTAAATTATTATTTTCGTCTGCCTAGTTAGAATACAATGCACGATTGCACTTTAATTGATATAAAACAGATTAAAACAAGAAGTTTTGTCAAGAACTAAACGAGCCTACTTTCCCGTACATCGACATCGGCATTCTCGCATCTGATCATTATTCTCTTGATTATCTAAGACTAAAAATTATGTCAAACATACCTTTTTAGCACTTGAAGCTGATTTCTAAAAGCAAAATATACCCCTCTCATCAGATGAAATAGACACATAAAAAGTAAATAAATGAATAAATAAAGTTTTGTCGCACCTTTTAAAGAATGTAACTGTTACAGTTCTTCCGTAGAAAAATTCCTCAATTGTTTTCAAAAAAAAATTAAAAGTACAAAGTACATCAAAACACATTTTATCAAAGAAAGAAAAAAAAATGAAAAAAAAAAAACTCGTCCGTTGATAAAATGTCTCGAATTTCACTTTTAATCCGTTGCCAGTTGTTGAATATAAATAAAGAATAAAATGCCCTCGTGAATGAAACATTTTTGTTACAAAAAAAATCGTCTGCCAATAATAATAATAATAATAAATTCAATAAAACAAATGAATAAATAAACAAAAAATCGTCTGCACAGTCATTTTTTTTCGGACTGTTTACTCAAAAGTTATTAGGGGTGACAGCTTGCTTGAGAGGTTCAATGTTGAACGAAAAATTGTTCAAATCGGAAATGTAAATACGGGAATGAAGTATCCTTGAAAAGTTCTTTCCAACAAAAAAAAGTTTGTTCAAATCGGACTGTTCATTAAAAAGTTAGTATCGCGGGACCGGTTGTTTGAACGGCTCAAATTTGAACCAAAAATTGTTCAAATCAAAAAATCAAATATGGGAATGAGCTGTACTCGCCGAGATCTTTCCAACAAAAAAAAGTTTGTCCAAATCGGACTGTTTATTCAAAAGTTATTAGGGGGGACAGACAGACCGACCGACCGACCGACACACAAATTCCCCATCTCAATACCCTACTTTCAAATTTTTAATTTTTCGATATTCATTTTACCTTTTTATTTTTTTCACTTGGCGATATTTTTTTTGACTTGGCGATATTTTTTAACTTGGCGATATTTTTTGGACTTGGCGATATTTTTTAGATGCATTAAGCTACTTTTAATACTTTTTTCGTCTTTCTTTTATTTTTAACGGGAAAGTAGGCTAAAAATACACTGAAATATCCTATAGAATCTTCTGTGACTTTAACAGATTCAATTCCATTACAATCCTTTCAGATTATACTCAATTACCATTCAAATTCAGCGTTCTTAGTATTCATAATTTGTTATATTTTATGGAACTACTTTTCGACTAAAATGTCCGCAGTTGTCGATGATAAACATGCTTTATAATGTAAAAGTTTTAGGGATAAAACTTATACAAAATGCAAATTTTTTCCTTGAGCATAATGCTGTCCCCATATTGTCAGCATATTCCATTAATGATAAACGCTGATAGCCAAGGCGAATAAAAAAAAGATGCATAAGTTTGCGTTTCAAGTCTAATGCAATAAGACAACAAAATAAAAGCCGCTCTAAGTAAAAGTTTTCCTGCAGGAAAAACACGGGGAACAAAAAGCAAAAAAAAAAAAAAGAAAGAAAAGAAAGCGGAGCTGTACTAAACGCCGAGCGAGCACATTATGGCTTCAGGCGGGAAATAAAATTGGACTAAAAGCTGAATTTCTCCCAACATGCGAAGCACTGATTCGACTTTTACTTAAGCTGTCATATCCTCTTTTGGCTCTAAGAGTTATTTTTAAGAGCCCGCGGAAGATTTTGTAGTCGGATGGAGGTAAAAGTAATGTTAAAAAAAAGGGGAAGAAAGTCGCGGTCTAAGTGAGTTTCAGAGCCATATTCATCAAAGAAAGAGTGAGGGAGGGGGGGGGGAGGAAATTCACGTCACTTGAGCACTCCTAACCATTAGTGCTAGAAAACGTCAAAACGGAATACGGCGCAATCATTTTCCACTATGTCTTGATTTTTGGTGGATACATGTAGCTTGTGTGGAAGAAGGAAACACGTTTTAGATTTTTTTTTGGAGCCTAATTCATGAAACTTTGAATTACTTAGTTGTTCACTTGATTCCTTTAAAAGCAAATTGTTTAATTGTGTTACCCAGTTGCTTGTTGGGTTCATTAAAAATAGTTTTGTGATTGTCGTACGAAGTCCTCGGTGAAAGAAGGTGTTCTGCAAAAAATGAGCTAATGTTTTAAAGGTATAATACTGGCTGCCGAGGTTCCAATTTAAACTGTAAAATGCACAGTAATAAACTGTAAAACTAGCAATTTTACAGTTTCTTACCAGAAAGTTAGCAACTTTGCAGTTTATTGCTGCAAAATGTATCCGTTTTACTCTGTGAAAACAGTATAATACATGTAACAGAGGTTCCAGTTTAAAACTGTAAAATGCACTGTAATTAACTGTAAAATTAACCCTCGTGGGTCCCTCCCATTTCAGTTACACTCAAGACCCTTGGGGGCATAAACGACCCTAATGCTTCCTTTTATTAGTTTATTAGGATTATTGAATGTTACATGCATTATTTAAGTTCACACACTTTTTAATGCTAAAAAAAATGAAAATAAAAAGACACAATCAAAGTAAAATTTAGTTTATGCATTAAAAATTAAAATTTTAGAGCAAAACTTATAATAACTGAGATTTATTTACAACTGTTACACACCTGAAAAAACATGATTTTTTGCAAGTGAATTTCAAACACTTATGACATTTTTCGATGTATTTTCTGTCTAGTTCTCTTGGACAAAAATTGCAACGTCCTCTTTTTTTGGCATTCTGGGGAAGTGACCCCAAGGGTCTTGTGTGCAAAAAATGCAATTCGGGAAAAATAAAACACAATAATAGCATTATTTTGAATAGAAAACTAGAAGAATAAAAGCCACAAAATGCCATTAAAAACAAATGGTTGATTAACAAGATATATTAAACAGAAATTGCATTGGGGTCACATATTGTTGAGAATTTTATGTAAATTAGGTTAGGTGGCGCTGCGACGAAGCTTAAAAGGTTTTTCTTCGTGGCAGCATGCTAGTCTGGTCGAGTCTGTTCTGTTGTTTTTTGTTCGTTACAATTTTGGTTTGTTTTATTCAGCAGGTTGCTGTATTATGATTTAAATAGCGTATCGAATAAAGTTCAAGTTTCTTTTATTGCAAGTTGTGATACTTTGGACTCAACAACCTAGCAAAGGAACCAACGATGATACTTTAAACACATATGACCCCAAGGAGCCCATTTGTTTATTACTGTAAAATAAGCAATTTTTACAGCTTATAACTATAAAATTAGCTGTATTAAGCTGTAACAACATTCCTTTTTCTCAGTGCGGCAGTTATAATTAAAAAAAAAACTCTAGGAAAAGCAAAAATGGTTGAAAACTTCATTTTAAAAGATTTTGTCTTTATGTACAGTTATGCTTGAATTTGCCTTTATGAAAATGTTTTCAAAGATAAGAGATGTATAGTGCAAAGCTAGGCAAAAGAACTTTCACGGGTAAACTTTCGGTATTGAGCTATCAAAAATGCAATTTCCGCATGATGTTTGACGTTAGATAGAGCAAGAGAACTTCTTCTCCCCTGAAAACGTTTCAAGTTTGAAGTTTCAAAAGTTGCAGGCCGTCTTATTTTAGGTTAGGTCAAGGCATGAGGTAACTTTAGGTATGATTCAGGATATATTGTAAAATGCAAGCTCTAAAAATCCCTTAAAGCTATGTGTAGTTCACTGGCAGAAAGCTGATAGCTGAATTGGTTTGTTGACAGCCTCACTTCAATGAGGTATTATCTTTAGGTTTATTAAGTCACACATTTTATATTTGTATAGATTATACATTGATGAAAATACATACAACGTATGATAACAATGAAATATTTTATGTGTGTCTACTAGGCTGTTAGAAATCTATAAAATGCATAGAAATAAAATATGGTAAATTAATATGAAAAACATCAAGTTTTATGTATTACTAGTTGACCCGGCAAACGTTGTTTTGCCATATAAATAATTTCCTAGTAATTTCTAGTGTTGACAAAAAATAGCTTACTTATTGTAAGTATGTATGTATGTATGTATGGTAGAATGTGTATATTGTATGTATGTAAGAATGTGGTATATGCGTGAAATAAGCATGGAGCGCTGTGAACGATGCGGGAATATAAAAATAACAAAAGGCAAACATTATTTTTAAGTTATTATAATTTATTCCTTAAAATTATATATCATTAATTAAACAATTACGACAGTAACACTATTAAACAATATCAATCTCTTAATGCTATAGCGTGAACAATATTTTTTGTTAGTTCATCTTTAGCTAACACAAACAAACTGGATGGTTTACCCACTCGAGAGCATGCCACGTATAATTGTCCGTGTGAAAAACATGGTGTTCTCAAATCTAAGCCAAAAACAGACATCGTTTGACCTTGGGATTTGTTGATAGTCATTGCAAATGCCAATCTAATCGGAAACTGAATACGTTTGAATTGAATTGGCACATCTGTAGGTACAATAGGAATCCGTGGTATGAGTATATTTTCACCTCTGAACTTGCCAGTTAAAACCCTGGCTTCGATCACGTTTTTCATTAATTTTTGAATGACTAATCGCGTACCGTTGCGCAGTTCAAATTACGAAGCAAGATAATTGGAGATCCCACCTTTATTTTTTCAAATTTGTGTCACTTTAATGGTCGTTCATACCCCCCTCCCCCCTCTAGCAGTGAAAACAAACTTTATACAGCAGATTTTGCCTAATAACTCAACACTCATGGTGTTTGATACATTTTATTTGTTTGTAATGATGTTTTTTGGTCACAACCAATATGACAATCACAAAAATAGTTACTTTAATTTTTAACATATATTTATCTTCTTCAGAATTTTTGACTTTTAATTTTATCTTGAATTTGACGTAAATGCAAGATATAAAATACAGAATTTTATAAAGGTACAAAAATTAACATAATATAATTGATAGTGTATATAATTTTTGAAAAAATAATATAAGTGCCGCAAATCAAAAACCATTTATTGCCACAATCGATTCAAAGCCCCCAAAAATGGCACAAACGTCCATAAGAAAATTCTACAGCATCGAAGGACCCCATTGCCAATTTTAACAAAGATCCGACCAAAACTGTCATTTTGTACTATAAAAAATATGGGGTAGATCCCCATGAGGGGATGTACCTGCATAAGGACATTACAATCATTAAAATCATTCAAAAAAAAAAAAAAAAAAAAAACATGCAGCTGTTCGAAAAAACCCTTGCGGACCTGGATTCGATCTCATTCCATCAGGAATTTCAACCTGACGCGCCTAACCACTTGACCATCGGGTCGCTCATTGAAGTAAGGATTTACGATAACACAAGGATTTACGATAAGGGGGATGAAAAATAGATGTTGGCCGATTCTCATAGATACTGGATAAGCACAAAAAATTTCATCAAAATCGGTCAAGCCGTTTTGGAGGAGTATGGCAACGAAAACTGTGACACGAGAATTTTATATATTAGATATATACATACCCAAGTAGCACACTTCGTTTTTTAAAGGTTGCAAAATGGTTATTAACGTTGTAACAACCGCTTAAAAACGTTTATAAAACGTTTAAAGGTTATTTGTGCTACCTGGGTATATATATATATATATATATATATATATATATATATAATCAAGATTAACAGTTTAAAGTCTGCAAATTAACTAGCGCATTTATTGCAGCTAAAAATCAATTGCAAATATGAATATCAAAAAGAGACAATAATAGCTCATGAAGAGTAACTGTGCATAAATTGGAGTAACAGAAATAAATAGAACAACAATGAGAAACATCAGGAAAAACATTTAAAACTACTTGAAATTTAAAACTAACAAGTAGTAACAACTAACAATATATATATATAGTTATATATATATTGTTAGTTGTTACAAGTAGTAACAACTAACAATATATATATATATATATATATATATATATATATATATATATATATATATATATATATATATATATATATATATATATATATATATATATATATATATATATATATATATATGTGTGTGTGTGTATTACGTATTGATATAAAATACATAAAACCAAATTGTGTATCGATATTTTTTTTAATTTTTAGAAAATGATTATTTTTTGTGTCGTCAAAAGACAGCATTAGTTCAAAGTACAAAACTTATTCAACATTGAATTTTGTGAATTCGTAATCATTCCAAGGTCCTTTAAATGAAATAATTTAAACAGAAGAAATAGCGAACCAAAATTTCCAAATCTTAATAAAATAACAGGTCCGGTCAAACGAAACACAGCATTTTTAAACAGAATACTCCTTACATTTCCAATCAACTATTCAATCCATTACATTCTTATTTTATTCAAAGTGCATAGTTTTAGTTTTGACCCCACTCTCACTTCCCTTAATTAAATCGAGAAAGACTTTCTTTCAACCTTGGATATTGGAATAACCTTCTGAAATTAATTTTATGTTTAATTTCGATAATTAAGTAAAAGCGTTGGCAACAAGCGGGAAAGTTTTTGACAGCTTCGCTCTTAAATCTGCTCGCCGTTTTAAAGAGGTTTCAGTTTTTGGAATTTGATAATGGAAGGGTAAATGAATGCCTTTCGTAAATTTTTAATTGGACGATATATTTATCAAAATTAGAAGCAAAATAATGAAAAATAAATTAAAAATCAATATTACAGTTATTGTTCGTAGATGCTAAGTATATATTTGGGTTTTTAGAATTTGGTTCTCTAGAATGTGTAACTTTTCAGCTCCAATTCTTTTCTGTTTCAAAACCTTTTGTTTCCTGTTTCTTTTCGTTTTTACATGAAACTGTTACTCACTAACAAAGACCATAAACAAAGGCCCTACTAAATTCCAATTATGTTACCAATAAACAGAACATAAAAATAATCAAATTGATCTATTTTTTCCTTTAGTTACGAGTTTTACCGTACCATTACTGTGGTATCTCAATAGAGTGTTTAATTTATTTTAGCTACCAGTTTGCTGGCATTTATATGAAAAGGAAAGACATATATTTTTGTAATTATAGAAGTAAAGAACAAATTGACATCATTTAAATGGGTTGTGGGTGATAACTTCTCGAAGTTTTCAATTTAAAACTTGCATTTGCTATCCTTTTGAGATACTCAACTAAACTATGTATTTGAAATTCGCATCGTTCCACGTTGCTTGATACGGTTCAAAATGTTTTCTTTTATTCTTCATAACACCCTATTTTGGTAAGATCAGAGTAGACCTCACGCATGCTTACTTGCGTGGAAGGTTTTACCTAAGAAAATCACAGTAAAAGGGACAGAACTTCGAAACATATTGAGTATCAAATACTTCTTGAGGCTTTCACAGCCGGCGTCAATATGAAGAGGTATTTCCGGCCTTATAGGCCGTGGTCGATGAGAACATAAATTTCAAACGTTTCGTCGGACACTGTTTAAGATCCATCCAATCAGAATCCAGACCGCTCCAGAGACCGATGAAAGAGCAACCAATCAGTAGCCAGCACACATCAGCAGTTTACTTAAATACCAGAGCGGCCGAAGCTAGCGCGTCAGTCTCACCAAAACTACTCACTGATGATGTCGACCGCAGTGTTCGACGAAACGTTTGAAATTTATGTTTCTCATCGACCACGGCCTATAAGCCCGGAAATATCTCTTCAAATTGAATATCTTTCTGAAACTAACATTGGTTTCGAATATGGCACCATACAGATGGTGGGTGTTACCATTGGGGCTCTGAATGAAAGCTTTCACCACCCAATCCAGCACTTTAAACAAAAACCTTCCACAGCTGCACGCATCCTTTTGTTTAGTACACGTCCTCATGCCATGGCTGACTTGAATTAAGATATGTGTTCTATCCGTCCGTGAGAGCCGCGCCTGGCACTCGCTAACAGTTCCACTTAAAAAAAAGGGTAGATGGGTTGTGGGGGGATATCTTTCAATTGAAAACTTGCATTCGTTATATCCCTTTGACATATTCAGCGGAACTCTGTATTTGAAATTAGCATCTCGTTCCACGTTGTTTGATGCAGCTCAAAATGCTTATTGTTATTCTTCCCGTTATTGTTATTGAGCAACTAATATAAGCAATAAAGCATTTAAAAGCGAAATTATTTATTCACCCATTGAAAAACTAGTAAAATTAAACGGAAAAACTAAAACAAGATAGATAGAGAGAGAGAGAAAGATAAGACTGCATTCAATACATAGAGAGATGGAGTTTAGATTAAAACAATAACATCCAATGAAGACGAAACGCAGAGAAAATTGCGGTAATAAATTAAATTTGCTATTAAGTCCTTTCTCATTCATTTAACCTTCATTGCTAAAGAAACAACTCTAATACAGAAAAGTCAAGAATTTACTGTTTAGTTGAACTAATTATAAAGTTATTAATGTGCTTTAATATGCCCGTAACTGCTGTCACCCCCTCGCCCTATAATAAGCATAGATACACACATAATAATGAACAACCTTTCAATAGTGTTATCATAGCACATGACAGCCGACTGAAACTTAAACTGACATTAGTCAAATCGAAATGATTCCGAATATGACCTGAAGCTACAATTCACTTAGCTTTCCTTTAAGTAAACATTAATTAGCGGAGATCACGGTCCTGCGCACACACATACACGTACATATATATATATATATCTATACACTTACATCCATCCATCCATCCATCCATACACTCAGAAATGAGGAGAGGAGACCAGGTCCTTTGAGAGGGTGGGTTGGAAACTGTTCAGCCCTTCGTCAAGTGTTTACTTGGGACACACTAGGCCAAAATGGATTGAATGTATACTTGAGGCGATTCCCTGGCTTGAATTTATGCGTGGTTAGATTAGACTAAGAGAGTCACGAATTATAGAGCCGAGAGCACAGGAAGGAAGGAGGCCCGAGATGTTTAACCAATAGTGTGGGCCGCCATCTTTGGGCACTCATTGATTAGACTTTCGGGATTCTACGGATGTTCGACGAAGAAGTTGTTGTTTTAGACACATTTAATAGCTACATTTTAATCTTCTTTTAAGAGAAGCAATAATGTTCCTTTAGTGTTTTTAATTTATCACTAATACGAAAGTAATTAAAATGATCGAGAGTTCTTTTATCCTTCTTGTTAAAGAAATTTCTCCGCTGTAAATGATTCCGTTTACAGTAAAATATAGCAGTAACTTAGTAAAAACAAACAATGTTCCAAAATTTGAAGAAAAGTTCTAGATGTGTTTGAGTCAATGTGAGAATAGTTTTCTGACAGTGTAAAAAATCCTCTCCGCATTTCTATTTAATATGTTACTAAGAAATATATAGCAATAAAAGCTTTAAATAATTGATTTTTACCAATAAATTACTTTTACTTTTAAAAGACAACGGCACTTCTGCTCATCAAAATACGTTAAAATTGTATAGGTGACAAGAATGGAGCATATTTGTGTGTGAATTCAACAGAGTAATTCAATATTTTTAATCAAAGATACAGAGAAGGAGGGCCGACGCTGGTTTCGAAAATTGAAATTTTAAAGTCCTTTGAATCCTATTTCTAACTCCTTTACCTCAAATTTTGATCGATTCCGACTCCATAACCCCGCATGCCTGCTTCTAATGACAAACACTCCTGTCATAACTAAGCTCAAATAACATTTCAAGTCCAGTGATGAATTACGCATAAATATTTAAAGAGTTTTGAGTGAGATATTGGCATTTCTTTTATTTGCCACATTCGTTTTTTGAACAATTGTGCCAGTTTTTAATAACTTAAACTGCTAAATATCTTTGCAGTTGTTACTTCTTCAAAACGTGTGACCACTAATGGTGGCAAAGATGCCTCTCAGCTGAATACGGGTGCACTCCTCGAATCCACTGAAGTAGAAAATCTAAGCAAGGCAGGGGGGAGCTTGAAGGACGAGGGAGGGTGGGGGGGGGGGGGGAACTGAAATATAGGGTGTAATAAGTGAAGATTGAACGAGCGGAGACCGTAGTGGTTTACCGGATTCCAGTTTAACACTAGTCATGATAATTGCATTTCCAATTTCAACTTAATTTTAAAGGGATGATGAAGGAGCAGATGTTGTGTTGGTTTTGGAAATAGTAAGCATTTCTCGAAGAAAAATAAATTTGTGGGATTTTTGAGCATTTTTGTAAGTTAGGTAAAATGTAGAGCGGTACCATGGGAGAAAAATTCATTTCAATTCCAAATATGGTTATATTTCTGACGTATACGTGGGTAAATTTCAACAAGAGTGCAATATGTTTGGCTATTTAGTGATCGAAAAACACGATAACTTCTCATTAATTGAGGCCCTATTAAGTCAGACTTAACGGGAAGCCATTTAGATTTTCATACTGTTTAAATAGAAGGCCACAGTTGGTATTTTTGTAATTTATCTGTGCAGTTTTATATTTCATTCTCTTGAATTCAAAACACAATTTTTATTCTGCACAGTAGTTTGTTCTTGTACATTGGATCAATTTAGGATCTCAAAAAAGTTATAGAAGACTGCGTGAGAGGTACTAACATCTTAACGAAACTTAAGCTAGTACCAATGAATTCGATGCAAGATATCAGAAGGTATACTGTTTTGATGTTGCATTAGATTAGGTACGCTTGTGATTGGTGGGGTTTAAATTAACAAATAAGATGTTGCATATCCTTGAGGGAAATTTTAACGAAATGAATTTTAAAGGAGAAAGTCGCATTACAATTAAGTATATGGTTACAAGTACCGTAAAGTCGGGTTACTTGCACCCTAAGGGGTTACTTGAGCCCATTTCAGTAAAATGATAAAATCTAGGTTTGGTACTTATTAGTTGAAGACTTGCACGTAGTTCCTCGTTTCTCCTCTAGGTATAAGCACTCTGCAGTCTCTAATGCTAGTACCAAACCCAGATTTTATCATTTTACTGTGGGCTCAAGTAACCTCCTTGTGGGTCCAAGTAACCCGACTTTACGGTATAAAAACTCTTTAGTTGCTTATTTGAATACTAAAATGTTGTAAATTTGAAAACTAAGTAAAGTTTTAAAATCAGAAAAAAAAGAAATCTCTCGAAGTTTTTACGGAAGAGATCAACTGTAAGAGAGAATCTATCAAAATTCAAATATATCGTAAAATATAAAACGTCTTAAAAGACGAAATATTACTACAAAGTGGAGCAGAACACTTTTTGCTCCCCCCCCCCCATAATCACTTCAAACTATTTTCGGCACATAAAAAATAAACTAAAAATAAAAGAAAAGAAAATGATCCATCTCGAGAAGTAAAAAATAAATTGTTTCATTTTCCAGCAGTGATTACTGAATCGGTCAAACCAATTAACTAATTTGAATGATCTACTACATACTAAATGTTTCACATGAATGTGTAATTGAAAATTACATCTTAACCGAAGAAAATGTAATGAAATCTTAATTTACAACTAACCGACCCTTTTGAATATCATTGCAGTTTAGAATACCTTTAAAAGTAAATATTGGTTGTTCATGTTTTCGTATGTTTTTGATTTATTGTACTTTTGCTTAATTGTACGCGCTAGTTCATTTGATTTCTGCTGACAATATAGAGCAAAATATACGTTCAAGCCTAACATCTTCTTACTGTTAATATGGAATCGCATTTCTTGAAATGCCTCAAAAGTTCACTTTTACGAATACTGCCCCCTTACCTTCCCATGACAAAATAGATCTGTTGTTGTTATTTTAATACAGGTCCGTCATTTAGGGGGGGGGGGGCAGGGGGGGGGTCAATTGCCCCCTGGCTTTGAGAAATCAATGTATTTACATATAAGTGGGCGTGGTTTTTGATGTTTTCCGGTGAAATTGCATTGTGTTTGGACCCTTTGCCCCCCTCCCCCGGAAAAACTTGAAATGTAGTCCCTCTTTTAATACTAAAATGTTACACATTTGAGTAAACTTTTTGTATCAGAAGAAAAAGAAGCATACTTAAAAGTTTTTACCGAGTATATCAGTTGTAAGAGCGCATCAATCAAAATTCAAATTAATCGTAAAATATGCAGCGTCTGGGAAGACGAAATATTTTACTCACTGGAGCAGAATGCTTTCCCCCGAATCACATCAAACTATTTCTGCCCCCCCCCCCCCCAAAAAAAAAGAGAAGGAATCCATCCCGAGAAAGTAACAAATGAATCGTTTTGATTCCTCGCAGCGATTGATGAATCGGTCAGGTCCGATGGCGACAGGCTCTGAAAGCGGCGGACTGATCACATAATCGATTCGGTAATAGATTATTTTCATTACTGTAAAAGAAGCGGCCCAAGGGGACGGGTGATAAATGCGGCGACGGATCGACGTAAAAAGGAGCGATCGGCCGGAGAAAATGATGGGGACCTGTTGACTGCTTGGCCTGACGAGAGAGATGCTTGGGCGGTTCGGGAAGGTCGGAGCTTCAAAGTCGTCGTGTGAGCGGTTTTTTACGGGGAGAGGGTATTGTTTTGCTGATTATTTTTTCCCGTAGGATGGGTTTCTGATATCTGACTTTCAGTTCGTGCAAGGATTGTATGGAGAGAGGATAGGGTTCACAGAAAAGAAAGGGAGTTTCTTCTTTGACAATTTTTAAGTAATATGTTCAATCCATCTGCACGAATGATACATTTTTACCTATATCTGTGGCTTGGTTCTAAAAGGGCCTAAGTCAAAAATGTTAGTTTCGAGAAAAAGGCGATGAAAGATATTTGAGATTTTTTAGAATGCTATAACTTTCTTATATTAAGATTCCCATTATTATTTTTTGGTATTTGTTTATTGTTAGTGTAAAGAAAAATTATTTTATCATATGAAATTTTTTATATATTATATAAATATATAATATATATACTAATTTATATAATATATAATATATCTATTATATAGACATTGGCCTTTGTAGAATTAGTTTTACTGAATTGGAAACTTTTAATGTAAATAACACAGAATGTGAAAAAATTGACATTGACCCTTTTAGAACCAAGCCACAGATATATTTGTACTTTATTCTCGAAAGTTTAAGATTTGGACTCTTGTTATTGTTGTTGTCTGATGCCAGCTATGCTGCCAAATTTGGATGCACTGTTTCACTCAACATACATAGCACAACAACACATTTACGCAAGGAAAGGACAAGGACAGGAGAGGAAGCACTTCTATGTACGAGCTGGAGTTCGAACCCAAAACCTCCCCATCCGAGTTAGACTTCTGACCACTAAACGAGAGGGTCGGCAAGATTTGGACTCTATATTTTTTTGTTCGAAGAACAGTAAAATAAATTAAGAAAATAAAAAGATGCGTTCTCCTAGTTAGAAAAAGGGGAGGGCATCTTTCCCGCTTTTGATGTTAGTATTTAATTCTGTTGTTCATTGGTTTTGCTCAAAGATGTGCTAGAAAACAAGTTTACATTGCAGAAATAATTTAAATTGCAATTATTCATCAAAAAAAGGTAAAATTAGGGATGAAATCTATCACATACTTTAAAATTATAGACATCCAAAGATTTTTTTGAAGAACAATCTATGCATAAAAAAGTTTTTTCTAAAGTTATTATACTCAATAACAACACAGGATAACTATGAAGTAAATATAACTCTAAAATAGTTACTAGAGTTGGGTGAAAGTTTTACAATAAACTATTCATGAAAATAACCGATTACCAATCTGTAAACGCCTAACTTTTTGATTTTAAAAGTTGACCGAGAAATAGGATTTTACTGTATAAGTATGAGCCACATGTATACCATTACGTTTTACCCTAAAAATTCAAGCTTAAAAAAAAAAAACACCGTGCGACGTGAAAATAACATTATTAATCTTAGACCTGTAGCTAGTTTCTTTTTGTTACACATCAGTTTTTTAGCCTTTTTTTAAAAATTTAAGCAACGTAATTAAGGACTCAAAATTATTTCTTCCCGCCATTTTTAGTTTGCAATTCAGTGCAGTTTTTTTCCCTCTCCAAATCGATAACCTTTTCTCCCACCGAATTTAACTTTTGCGATTGTTAACGAACGCTATTTGTACTCAAAATCTTATTAATTACTTTTTTATACTTGCATTAAACTAATTTAAGCTTTGAAGTGCTTTTAGTTAATCCATTCATTTAGTAGCACTAATGCAATCAAAAACTTTCCTTTCAAGGAATAAATCCCTTTTATGTTGATGGAGCGGGATATTTTCGAGACACAGAAAAGTAAATGAAGTATAATTGAAAATTAGAAAGAAAACTGAGAAAAAAAGTTACATTTACTTTATGCTTTCCCTTAATTTGATTAATGAAATTTCATAGGAAATTAAAGCAAAAATATCAAAACTGTAATTATGTTAATTACGTACTTTCCATATTTCCTGTTTTCTTTATTATTACCATTATCAGACTGTTATTCTATATCAAACATTTTAATAATCCTATCTAAAATGTATAGGAGTTTTTTCAGCTATTTTCTAGCTTAGACGGATATCGATTAAAACTGTTTTTATTAAAAGTAATGAATGCTATTTTTTTTTAATAATTTGCTATTTCGTCGCTTTGGAAGAATAACGCTGCAACTCAAAAAAATCGAAAAATGACATTTTTATATCATTTTGTTCAGAAAAAATCGCTCTTTATGATGAACAAGGTTACAACTCAAAAGTGTCAAAAATATCCGCTAGGGAGCAATTTTGGAGAACACTGATGTAACTCAAACTACCTTCACTCTTACGTCATTAGTTAAAATGCCATTGAAGTCAATCATGCTACATTAGAAAAGAGATTAAAATGCGGTTTTTTTAATGCTAGTTTCGTTAAAATAGTCGCAATAGTTTTGAGCACAAGCGCAATAGAAGTTTCTGAAAAATTAAAAATTGCTCTCCTGAAAAATGGGCTTTTTTGAGTTGCAGCGTTATTCTTCCAAAGCGACGATTTGTTAAATGGTCACTTTTTCAAAAAAAAAAAAAATACTTTACAGGCACACAGAACGTAATTCAAGGAAATAATTAAAAAGCTATTTCGAGATCCCATTTTCGATACTCTTGTCCTGTACTCTTCTTCTACTCCGTCCCATTTCGTATATATACCGGTGTCCAACTGACTTAGGCTGCGTTCCCTCACTACTTTTTGTTATATGTTGAGCATTTTTGTACTGATGCAGATGCTCATTTGCAGCCTTTTAATAGATATATGCTGTATTTTCTTGAGATTTTGTGCTTCATTTACAATTGTTTTTCATTTTAATCATCAAATTCGATACACAATTTCAAAAGAAAAACAATGCGTATAAATGAAGCAAAGAGTTAGTATGTGTGTATTTGCCAATTTTCAAGTCGCCGTAATGGAAAGGCCCTAAAGTATGAAATTTTTGTTATACGTTCTTTGGGTCAGGTTCTGATGCACCTCGAAGAATTTTTGTCAAATTAAATTATGTACTTTTTTGCTTCAATTAAAAACAAAAATGGATAAACTTGTAAATATTTCACGGATGAGATAGTATTTTCCTGGAGCTGTTGAAAGAGCTACAGCTAGCAAAGTTTTCGTTTATAGTAATTTTTGATTACATTTTTAATGGACTTTCCTCAATGATTTCCCTTATTCTAGATTCAGCGAGGGAGAGGGGGGATAAGCATGTTACCTCTTTTAGACTATATCAAAACCTTGGAAGGCCGCATGCGAGTCATGTACCACAGGTTGAGCATTATGAAAGCTATATCCATTTTCTGTCACCATTGTGGCTTTAATTTAAAAAGTATTCATATTTCAACTGGAGCAGTTAATTCTTTTTTTCTCTGTTATATGTCAATTGTTAGTCTTTCACGCATGCAACTTTTTCTTGGTTATGTTTACCACATAGTACTAAACAAATTTTGCTAGGTCATTACTTCTGACACTCTTGTGCAATAAGTATATTTCTTTCTCAAAAAGTTTCCTTTTTTTTAACTGCATAAGTACTGCATAAATAAAACGTGTGTACAAATATATATTGGAATGTGCAAAAAGGTAATTTGTCTTAGTCTGGTACGGCGACCTTTTGTTTTTTAAAGTGAGTGATGTTAACTACTTTTAGAAAAAAAGCATCTTTACCTTACTTCAATCCTCTAATACAATTTATAATCCTAATTCAGTTGAGTATGAAAAGTGTTTTTAAAGCCTCAATACCATTTTATCTTATGTTATGGTTAGTCAGTTACGATGGAACTGCTCCAAGGCTGAAAAATATTTCGACGATTTTCTGCAACCAACGATTTGATCATCTCCCTTTATGCCCATCAAATATGTAATGCAGATTCTTTCATCCCGAGTTCTCTAATTACACTTCACCCATTCCACACAGACATTCCAAAGCCTTCTCCATTATTCCGCGCAAAAGATATCTCATCCCCCAATCTACCACATCCCAATAACGTTATCGATGTCTTCGCTCGGAATTATTTTCATTAACGATTGCTGCCGAAGAGAGAGAGAGCCCCAGAGGGGTGCCAACTGTGATAGATGCGGCGATGGATGCGAATGAAAAGGTGCAAACGCGCGTGAAGATTATATCTCAGATGCAACTGCGAGAGGAGCAGCCATCTATCACAGAAATGGACGAAACCTGTTGATTGCTTTCGGAGCCTAAACTCTCTCCCATCGATATATCAACGGGGTAAATCCCCAGGGAGACAAACTATGCTCCAAACAGAGCATTTAGATTTATTGGTAGATGAAGGAATTGGGTCTTCCACGGGGGGGGGAGGGGGGATATTTTTCTTGCGTTTGAACTTACGGCGCATATTTTTATTTATTCCTGTCCCGGTTCGTTCAACTTTTATTTCTCTTTTCCTGTATTATTCCGCCCGTGATTTATGGATGATCAATTTGAATTCATGCACTGTACTTGTTGCGAGCAAGGAATATGACTGTTTCTCCTCGCTTTGTTTGTTTGGGCAATTTCTATCCGTGGAGTTCATTTCTCATGGAGGATGAAGGATGGAGTTTTTGAATTCAATGGGAAGAGGAATGCATCTTGTTTTATTTTTCGAAACGGGACTCTCAATAATTCTCCGCGTTTACTGTCCGGACTGTTTAAATCAAATTGTAAAATCGGAAAATACTTCAATATTTTAGGGAATGATTAAATTTGAGAAACATTTTGTTTCCTTCAGAGGAACGTTTTACTTTCTGGAGATCGAGACCGGCGATTCGGATCGAGTTTATAGAATGGAAAATATCTTTTCGTTGATGTATGTTGGATTCGGTATGTCATTTTGCAGCTACGAAAGTAAACTATTTTTATGAGGCATAAATAATGACATTTTTCATTGTTACATATTGAAATATTTTGAAACATTTTTGTGCTGTTTTCTTGCTTGACAAAAGTGTTTCTTTCTATTTTACGCTTTGTTGCTGATACGTGCGGGCTGTGGATATTAAGTCTACACTTATCCTTTCACTTAATAATTGCACATGAGCTCATTATTTCGTTGTGATGAGAAGTTCTTAGTGTCTTTTGCACTAGTCTTAAGTATGGTTGACCAATTTTTAAGACAAATTATTCCTTTAAGAAAGAATCGCCGCAAAGCTAAGACTTTCCGAAGATTCCCCTTGTTTCAGAAAGCAGATACTCTTCTGTTTCTAAGATTTTTTTTGACCAATTTTTGTGTTGCCCGACAAAGTACAGCTTAAATGTTATAGGTTTTGCACTCTTAATTTAATAACGAATCACACACTGAAAAAAATGAGCTAATGTTTCTACAGTATACTACTGGCAGACGAGGTTCCAATTTAAAACTGTAAAATGCAATATAATAAACTGCAAAACTTGTAATTTTACAGTTTATTGCCTTAAATTTTAGGTGTATTATACTGTAAAAACAACTGGCAGCAGGTGTTCTAGTTTAAAACTGTAAAATGCACGGTAATAAACTGAAAAGTAGCAATTTTATAGTTTATCGCTGTAACATTGCTATTTTACGGTAAAGTACTGTAAAATTAGTCATTTTTACAGTTTATTACTATGAAACTAGCTGTATTATACTGTAAAAACAACATTCATTTTTTACGGTGTATAAGAATACTGCACCGTTTAGTAAGAATAACAATCTGACTGTAAGTAACATTCGAGCTCAAAATTTGTATCCCTTCTGCATAAGTAATGTGTAAAAACACCGCATGTAAAGATACATATATTCGCCAGGTCAGTTTCAAAATTGTCAGCCAAAGTAACTCACGAAATAATAATGAGTTAAAAATGCAGAATACATGAAGTGTTCTTAATGGAGCATAAAATTGAGTTGAATGAATTGAAATCGATTGAAAAGAAGTTCATACCCCCCATTCGCTTTGTTGCTTTAAATAAGTATGATACGAAAATGTTTTTATTTTTTAATGCTATAAAAGAGACGCATATTCTGAACGGCAATTCTGATTTTTTTTGTTGTTGTGCCAGCAGAGGTGAATAACTCTTTAAAACGATATCTTACTTGAAAAGAGTGATGAAGTAACAAATAAATTATGGCAATCCCCCCACCCCCGAAAAAAAACAATTTTCAAGAAATAATATGTTCCTAAGAGAGTCACCATTTGTGAAAAATAAAAAACTTTATAACCTTATTCTGTTTATCATTAGTGGCATCTATTTGCGATTAACTATCCATTTAATTTTAAATATTCGCCTTTCAGCTACATTTTCATAGACGGACTTCAAGATAAAGAAAAAACCCCAATTAAGGAATCTGCAAATTGAAAAATCAAGAGAAATGTTTGTGTAAAGAAGAAATAATCTTTAAATTGGTTTTAAAAAACTAAAAAATACGCTTTTAGATGCACTTATAGTACATCAACATGTAATATAGTTTACCCTTTAGTATTAGTATTAAATATATTACTTTTATATAAGCAAAGAACGTGAATTTTATCTTTTATTCAGAGTTACATACAAACAACTGAAACGCTTATAACGCATCAACATGCTATGTTCAGCCTTTAGTATTAA
The DNA here is from genome assembly GCA_038373865.1 of Uloborus plumipes. NCBI lineage: Eukaryota > Metazoa > Arthropoda > Arachnida > Araneae > Uloboridae > Uloborus > Uloborus plumipes. The sequence continues at coordinate 106,987 of JAXGGA010002858.1, forward strand.
TAATAGGATTACAAATATTACTTTTATCTTTGTGAAGAATGTGAATTTTATCTTTATTCAGAGTTACATACATATAATCAAACCCACATGTGAAACTAATAAAAGCGTATTATAAATAGTATCATGCTTTAATTTATTAACTGAAGACTATCGGATTCTTACAGTTTTACCTTGCTTGTTGATGAATTCGTAAACTAAAGATGGTACTTCATATAAAATGTATTTCACATATCTTCTGGTAAAACCAGATAAAATGTTACTCGGCAACTGAAACTAGATATTTCTTCTATTTGCTGCGAAGAAAAATGGCCAACTTGGGCGAAGATTACTGGGCCGGCCGAACCAAACTCATATATTTCCAGCTATAAATATGAGCTCGTCCAAGAAAGTATTCCTTATAGACGCGCACCATGTCGTCCTGCTAATCGTGCTGACGACGGTTGGGAGTTTAGGTTGGCATGGCAACACTGATGGTGACAGACGACCCCAGGGATGTGCTACTGGACACCGGAAGGCCTAAAAGCAACTCGAAACGCTGAACCGGCCTTTCCTCCCACCATGTTTCTCTGAAGCTACTGAGCATTAGAAGATTAGATTCTTGACTTTAAGTAAATTACTTGAACAGTTTTATTAGTAAAATTAGTTTGCGTGATTGGCAAAAGTAAGAAAGTTATTTTTTTTCTTTGCAAAACTTCCCTCAATAAAATGAGTTTTATCTTCAAGAATCTTTTAGGTTTTTCGACGCAATACTTTTATGAATATTGTTTGAACAAATTTTGGGTTCAAATGCTCAAAAAAAAAAAAAAAAACGTTTATCATTATGAAAAGATTTTTAACGATATTACTAAAAAAATACCTTTATGATTCTTATGCAATTATTGTCATTATATAAATTATGGAAATATTCTCAAAGCGCTGAACCAGCCTTTCCTCCCATCATGTTTCTCTTGCGAAAGACTACCCAAGTAGCATCAACTCATCGGATTTTGCTCGGCCGATCAAAAAACTCCTCGTAAACTGATCCTGTAACGCACGATGACATCGTTCCGATCAGTATCTGAGCACGGTTTTCGATGAGCTAATTTTCATCGAAAAGCGATATCCTTCCGATCAACTTTCCCGATGAAAATAAGATGAGCTATATTCCATCGGAAAACGATATCCTTCCGATCAAGTTTCCCGATGTAATTCCTCGGCACGAGACTGTTCTGCTCGTAAATTGCTCCAAATCTCATCGTGTTCTCATCGGATTTTGCTGCTCGAATTCTGCTTGGTCGATGAGACATATTGGATGATCGGCCGATGAGAATTTCATCGGGTTTCGATGAATGGCCGATCATCGGCCGATGAGATGATGCTGCTAGGGTAGGCTGCTAAGTATTAGAAGATTGGATTCTTGACTTTAAGTTAATTACTTAAATAGTGTTATTAGTGAAATCTAGTTTGTGACTGGATGTTTTTGTTTGCTTGGTTGGCAAAACTAAGAACGCGATTGTTTCTTTACAAAATTTTACTTAATAGAAGGAGTTTGATTGTCAGGAATCTTGAGTATTGAGCAACGTTTTATGAATGTGGCTTAAGCTAAATGTTAGGAACCACCTAATGTTAGGTACTAAATGTTAGGTAAAAAAATCTCAAAACAAATCACTTTATTACTGTAAAGAGGTTTTCTACAACATTATAGGAAAACATGTTTGTGATTATGTTCCTGTATGCGATCATTTTCCTGCAATAAATAATTTCTACCTTTCGCTACCTTAAACATATGAATACTTTGATAAAACAGTTTATTTTATAGTTCAAATTTCAAAGAAAAAAAAAGTAGCTTCGAATGCATATTTAAACTATTCACGAGATATTTACCTTATTTTTTGAAATAACATGCAAGAAATTAGATAAATAAATATTTTTTTAGAAATTGCTGATAGTAAAGTAATATTGATTTCAGTAATTTCGGAGGGGGGGGGGTAGAAGGTAAAAGTGGGTATATAACTCTTTCATTATCATTTTAGAGGAAATAAAAGTATTCAAAATCTTACGAAACAGTTTATTGATTTAATTAAAAGGGTACTAAAGCAAAAATCTTCGCTTCACAGAAACTATACAAATACAAGAAATATTAAGGGCAAAATGTGTAAGGATGTGCATTTAATACTTCAAGGTTATTTATGAATCATAGATAAATTCAAACTCCTTCGTCACATAATTATTCCCCGTGCTGTAAATATCATCTTTTACTCTCTTTTAAAACTTAATAGAATATTCAGACCCCGAAGCGTTTTATTAGCGTCTCCTAATAACTAGGGTAATGAAAGAAATTTTTGTAAACATGCTAAAAGCTAAAAATCAAACATTTACCAATGCATGTCAAATAAAAGTATCCAATAGAATAACGTAAAACTACACAGATATCAATGAAAACTGAAAATTTATTTCAACATATTATGTAATTCTTCTCTTCTGCATGTGTAGTTTTTCTTGCTTTTTGATTGTTGAAGATGAAAGTTATTTAACATGTATGATATAATTTATGCCCTTAGTCGGTTTTATGCGCAAAATATGCAAAAATCCTTTAATCCTGTGTGTGTGCTGGGGGGGGGAGATAGGGGAGGGGTACAACGTACGCACGCACCTCTTTTTAAAAGGAAAAAAGATCTAACCATTAAAAAAATTTTCATTGGAAACCTTTGAACATTACTTTAATAATTTAACATTTATATAGTGGCAAGGATGAATAAATTTGGACATCATTCAGCGTAAATGGTTATTGATGAATGTGAAATTTGCAGAGTGAATAGTGATAACTTTCTAGCAATCACTAGTGAGGAGGAATATATTTAATTTCTAAACAAAAAAGCGAGCCATAAAAAGTAGAAGTTACCATTGTAATAAGAGCATAGTCCTTCACGATGATGAAACAATGGGCTGAACAGTGTACATTCCTTTCATTAATCCTTATTGTTATTTCTTTTTATACTTATAGCGATAATTCAATGCAGTAGTGTCCTTTTTTTTAACACAAAGCACGCACTTTATGCTAAAATTAATCTCGTCGATCAAAACACTGCGAAAATTTATATATATATTAAATTTTTTTCTAGGTAAAACGAAAAAGGCCAGAAAAGGAATGAAAATTACATCCAAAAATCCTTATCAATAATAATACATAGGACGAAGTTTCTAGCTGATTTTTGGAAGCAGATTTCTGACGATTTAGCTCAGAAATTACACCGATTATTCTTAATACTGATTAAAGTAGATCAGCTGTTTTGAATGGTTTTAGAACATAGAACCCACGGTAGAACGAATGGTTTTAGAACCATTCGCTACATTTTCTCAATAATTTGTTCGATCTTTATGAAGTTTTTTCATTTTCTGTCATATAATAACACAAAGCATACTTGATCATTTTAAATTAAGCGCGAATAGTTGCTATTAAAAGAAAGTAGCAAAAACAGCAAAGTATCGTATCTCCTATTTTAAGAAAACTCATGATCTCCTCTCCTCACGCAAAAAACCCCAACGTGTACAAACATGTCGTTCCGACAACATCTAAGCCCGCTGGAAGCGAAGGAAAACCGACACTCCCAAGGGGCTGTAACCCCCCCCCCCTGCTGACCCGGTTGCAACATCCTTCCAATCCAAATCCTCCGCACCTAAGTCCCGCCATATCGGATTCTGTTGAGGTCCGTCCGGCCGCAAAGAGAGATATCGGATTATGTTGCGACTATCATCCTCATTAAAAGGTAGGAAAGCGGAATTAGTTTGATTGGTGTTTTCAAGAATTAAAGCGTCGCATCTTCTGAGACGCGCTTGCATATTCATGAGGCTCTCTCGAATTTGGGAAGGCGATCGCCTTGAATGTGCGACCGTAAAATGGTTCGCGTTTCCGCAGCCGATATATTGTTCATACGTGATTGGTTGTGGAGCTGATGTTGAATGACTGTCTATTTTTAGAAGAGAGGCTATTTTTCGGAAGTGAACTAATGGGCTATATCATCCTTGAAGTATAAACACACTAAGAACAATAGTAAGGACAAAGCATTGATGATTGTAGCTATTTAAATAATGATGACAGTATTTTAATGTAAAAAACATGAGTGACAGAAAAACAACCGTTTGGAATGAAGTTCCTTTACTATTTGCTTGTCTTCTTCTGGAGGGCTAAATAGGTTAAAAGTGCAAAAACATGAACATTTGTAGCAAGTAGATAGACTTAGTTTGTGTTTTCCCTTCAAAAATTAAAAAAAAAAAAAAAAAATCTTTTCTTTTTATGTTTTTTTTCCGCCACATTTTATTCAACTATTTTTTTGGAAAATGGAATTAAAAAACTTGAGCTCTTTAACCTGAAAAACTGGAGCCTCTGCTGCAAGATACATATTCATATTCGGAAATGCAATCATGTTGGAAAAATAATAAACAATAACTGGTATGCAACACTATGCATGCGAGTTTATTAAGTCGTGTGACACCTTTGCTGTGTGTGACTGAGCATTGCCCTATTAAAAATGGTTCCCGGGAGCCTTGCTATGACTGTTGACACATATGCCTGATGCATGTCACGATATTTCTGCTGAAATTGGCACCCTATAACATCGAAATAGTTGTAGCTGCTGTGTAACTACCAAATGAAACTGGATCATCTTCAGTGATGAAACAGCTTCAATCCGGGCAATGATGACAATCGTCTACGTGTGCGGAGCCCGCATGGTGAATGCCTCAAGGCTTCCTTTTCTTCTCACCGGCAGACAGCTTTAGTGATGTTTAAGAAGTGCCATCGTGTATGATACACGGTCATATCTAATATTGATACATAAAAACTTGACAACACAACGGTGCACTTGCGACATGATTCAGTCACTGTGTATATCCTCATGGCAGGGAGCCCACACTGCAAAACATAAGTTGTTGTTTTTACAGTATAATACTGGCAGTCGAGGTTCCAGGTTAAAACTATGAAAATTATTAGCAATATAAATATTACTTCTAATTGTACAGTTTTTTTTCTGTGTGTTTTAGTTTTAAACTCTGGAACTTCTGATGCCAGTCATATACTGCAAAAACAAGTTTTTTTTTGCAGTGTAGGAGCCTGTTTTCAACAGGACAACGGCAGGTCACACACATCAATGGTGTGAAAGATCTTCCTTTACCTCATTTTCGTCTGGGCTGGTCTGCTCTATCCCATGTTTCGTCGCAAATCGATCTTATCCGTTATCTCTTGGGATGGTAAGTTGGAGAGCCAAATTACTAACCCGTCTACAATTACTGTATAATAAGATGGCGCAGGACATTGTGCAAAACTTCTATGCCTCATAGCTCGCCTGCATCATCTCGCGTAACCGAGCTAGACGTGGCTAAACAAAGTCCTATAACCTCCATTCATTTAGGATTTGTCCTGTAGTAAATGATAACTTTGCTATTTGTAATTCCTTCCTCATACTGTCTGATCTTCTTTAGTAAAACCTTCCGCGCATTTACGCATGCGTCAGGTCTTCTCTGATCTTACCAAAATAGGGGTGTTAGGTAAGACAACAATAAGGGGAAGAATAATACGAAGCATTTTGAGCCGTATCAAACAACGTGAAACGATTTCAAATACATAGTTTAGTTGAATATGTCAAAAGGATAGAGCAAATGTAAGTTTTAAATTGAAAACTTCTCGAGGTTCCCATTTACAACCCATCTACCTTTTTTTAAGTGGAACTTTGTGCAAGTGCTAGGCGCGGCTTTCACGGACAGACAGTATCAATGTTGTTCTAACATGGACAAAATTTCGTTTCATGTTGGCAAATCTTTCTCTTTGCGTCAATATTTTGTTATGGAGCGTAAATAAGATTTATATAGGGGAAAAACCTTATAGTGTCTGCTTTGAATTTACTTTGATCCAATATCTCTATTTTTCTAAAAAATAAGCATTTAATAAAAAAAAGAATATAAATATATTTATTTGAATATGGCAGTAGAAAAGATTTAAAAGAAAGAAGTAATGATTAATAGGTTTGTAGGAAGGCATTTTTCATTTTATAAAAAGATTTCTTTATATAGCGGAATGAAAATTAATATGGAATGTACGGGGATATCAATCATCCCGGCTTTCAAAAACAACTGCTCGCTTAGAGCTGAATAAATACCTAAGAAGCCCATGAATCCTTTAGGTTTTTATTCCGCATTAAATGATATTTTTTTCTTATTCATAACAAGTGAAAAAAAATCAAATGAAAAATACTATTAAATTGGAAAAATGTTTTTAAAATTTCTTGAAATTAGGAGAAATTTTTTTCATTAACATTGAAGATGATTTATTGCTTCACAATGTATAAAGATATGTAAGTAATAGGTTAAACATTTTAAAAG